>WFKH01006014.1:59319556-59335092 GCA_016163765.1 Magallana hongkongensis | reverse complement strand
AGCACTTACTTGGTGGTTTTTAGTGCCATACTGAAACTAGCACTTACTTGGTGGTTTTTAGTGCCATACTGAAACAAGCACTTACTTGGTGGTTTTTAGTGCCATACTCTCAGCGTGCTCTGGAATGCCGTACACATTCTCAAAACCAGGAAATGAAACATCAATTCCCACAGAAGCTGGACCTAGGGTCAGAGAACAAAGGCTTAGAGCATGTTTTAAAACCTACACTGTATTTCTAATACTGGCTGTATGTAGGGAAGGTTTGCTTATAGAAAGGTATAAAAACCTTGTTAGATTACCAAATAACATAAAACTGTAAACTTTTATTTGTGACAACTTCATTTTGCATGTAACCATTTGATTAAAAAACTTGTTCGTGGTGACAAAGAATTTTTACAACCAAAGCCCAAGATCTTATCAATTAAAAGAGACATTGAATGGCAGATATGACAATGAGAACAATGATGCTCTCACGATTTGAATAAAAGTGAATTAACATTAAACCAAATTCAGCCTAGAGATAGCTGAGATATTTATATACACTGTACCATTAGGCTTGGGATCATGAAATGATTTATATGTTTCTTCCCACAACCCAGGCTCTTCCTCATGGTCTGGCTTCTTCTCTTCTTCCTTTTTCTCTTCTTCCTCCTCCTTAAACCAAGCAAAAGTATATTAACAACATAGTAAAAGCTACTGAGTGATGCAACTACCGGTAAGCCAGTATTTATTCAAGAAGTATAGAATAAACAAATCTTAAATAACAAAAGTTAACATCCTGAGAATGTTCTTATCTAAAACTTTTCCTTCCCTCTTAAGTGCTTTTAACACTTATATACTCCATCCAATCCCAAAAGCAACCCTTGCAGATTTTTGAATCTCACTATTATTTTTTTGACAGTTGTTAACTATATGAAATTATAATAAAAGTTCAGCTTTCAAGTTTTCATATTCTAGTGAATTGATACAAAATGGCTGAATTGTGGAATTATTTACTAATGACAAAAATTAGGAATCTACAGTACTACATGTACCGACCTTTTTCTCCTCTCCCTCTATGGGATCCGCTGGTGCTTGTTCCTCGGGCTGAGCCTCTCTGAAAGGTTGGGAAAACCATGAGAATACAGAAGTCAGCTTGTCGACCCAGCCCCTAGACAAGAGAGAGTCTACTGACGTCTGGCCACCAAAGCATGCGACTAGCTGCACAGTCATCTATACACTGGCACACAGGCGTTACACACACTTACACTCGCACACTCACTTAGAATCCCAACAGCTCTATCACAAGCATGCATAGGGATCAGGATATTTTAAGTCTGGTTATTTTAACTTGAAATGGATACATATTTGGGAAGAAATAATTTTTTTCTTTAACATTTAAAATTGTGAATAATTTAATAATAAATTGAAAATACAGTTCTATACAATCTTCCTTTACAAATATTCTATAACTAAACATATATGTATGCCATTAAGGTTTTCCATCTCTTAGAGATATCATGTTTTTGAGGAAAAAAATTTTCAAACATCAAATTGTCAATCATTTTAAAAAAGTTCTACGCAGTTTTGAGATATCTCTTTTAGGCAGTATCTTTACAATATTCCATGACTATACCAAAATGTATGAGTCTTTGACATTAAGGTTTTCAATTTCTTAGAGATGTCAGTGTTTCTAATATAATATTTTCATGTAACAACAAAATCCGATACAATTAAAATCAAGTAACCAAATGGATTCTGTTCTGGTTAGTCTTAATGTAAGTTTTAAACATTAATACTAGTATGTTAACAATGCATACACAAATTTCTGTGTTTAAAAAGAAAAACAGCATTGTTTTTAAACAGAAAACAAATAGAAATTATTTGAATATGTGAAATGTGTTAGTAGAAAGATTATCTAAAAATTTGATAATTATAGAGTGAACATTGCCAGAAAAATCAACATCTCTCACATGCTCATTTCAACTAATCTCTAAAGATATCAAAACAGATTTAGGTGGGATACCTCATAACATTTATTATATTGAAATAATAATCATTTCAATTTTAATACTTATACATGTATATATAAAAAAATTTTCAAATAACTTTATTTTTTTTTAAAAGCACTAATTCACAAATACCTGTATTTAATTTTTTACTTTTTGTATATCTAACTAACCAAACCATGTTGTGATGCTGATATATCTATTATAGAAAATCTGTCTCTCTCATCTTATTGTTTGTAAAAAATTGTTTCATTCATATAACTATATGAACTATTAAAATAAGGTATGACAAACTTACGGCTTCTTCCTGAAGTGTTCAAACTTGAGCAGGCCCTGGGCATTGATGCTGACTACCGGCTCTTCTCCTGAGACGAAGTCGATCCGGAATGGAGAGTAGCTAACAACAATCTTATTATCTTCTAATCCTAAAGTTATACTCCCAGCTCCTTTGTCTAAAACCTTCAGGCTGAAAAAAGATCAAAAAAGGACTTTCATTACATTTGCATGTATCATTCTTGTAGAGGAATTATTCTAGTATTGGCAATAATGTCCATTTTGACACAAGACTGAAACTCTCTTTTACATGTACTTTAAACAAAACATAATTAAACTCTTTGTTCGTATTTCAAACTCTTAATCTTTTTTAAAGAGATTAAAACTATAGAAATTTAGATAAAAATCCTGATTTGTCAAGTCATCAAAATGATAAGTTATTGAAAATTTGATGTACCGGGGTATTGTAAATTTGAACATATTCATGTGAAAGAATATGGTAAAAAGAGAGAGGTGCACCCCTGAAACTTAACATAGCTATTTAAACCCTTGCAGGAAAATGAAAACTGTAGAAATTTAGATAAAGATCCAGATTTGTCATGTCATCAAAATGATATATTGAAAATTTGACCATTATATATTATCAACTTGAACATATCTATCGGTACATGTGTAAGAATAAGGCAAAAAGGGAAAGGTGCACCCCTAAAACTTTTTAACCCCTTGCAGGAACTTACTCTTGTTGCCTGGGTTCACCAATAAGAACGTCACCAACAGGTATTTCATAACGAGACTTTAATGGTTCAAGCTCATTAATTTTCACTCTGGCTGTATTTCCTTGTAAGCCATACAAGTCTAGAACTAGCCTCACATTAGTTTTGGTATTAAGCAACTGAACACTTATTTGAGATGAGGATATTTTAAGAGAGTCCATCAACACAATATACGGGCTATTCCCTGGTTGCATGCTACGATGACGCCTGAAAAAATAATTGTAAAATCGGTTTTTAATAATATGAAGAAATCTTTGAATTCATAATAAATCTTTTAATCATTAAAATATTTTTCTTAAAATACATGAATTACTTTTTC
Source organism: Magallana hongkongensis (assembly GCA_016163765.1). Taxonomy (NCBI): domain Eukaryota; kingdom Metazoa; phylum Mollusca; class Bivalvia; order Ostreida; family Ostreidae; genus Magallana; species Magallana hongkongensis. The sequence goes on along the minus strand of WFKH01006014.1, from coordinate 59,331,739 downwards.
TCATTTGATTTCTTACTTGCAAAATCCACTTTGGTCACATGTTTTAAAGTTGTCTCTGTTGACTGAGTGCACCTGCACTATCAGCAACAAACAGCAAAGGTAGTATGACAACCTGTAAAGTTAACATACATATTATCTACAAATAATCATATAAGTTTTGAACACCTGGAGTATTCAAGATAATAACCTGATAGACTGTACGATAAGTAAGGCAGTGTTTTCAATACAATTTTAAATAGAAAGAAATTGCAGGAAACCCCCATCTTGGTGAGGGGTCTGGGGGTTGCCCAAGCCCCTAAGGAAGTCCTGGTAGAAAAACAGGGAGCAAATCCCTATACCAAAGATAAAAATAAGCATTTCTGTACCATTTTTTTTGACTCTCAGGCGAACAACAAGAGGTCCATAGGCCACATTGCTCACCTGAACAACAGTTCCTTGTATCATTCTATTACAGTTTTTTAAAAACATTTTCCCTATATATTTCTATGTTTAACTTTGAACCCCTTCTGGGGTCCCAGTATTAGTCCAGGGGTCATGATTTTAATAATTTAGAATCTCAGAGTTGCGAAATGTGCCGGATTGCCGGCGATCCCTGGTAGTTTTTATATACGTCTGGTAAAAGTTAAAACTCTGCAAGACATAGTGTCCGGTAAATTTTAAAACTCCAGTTTAGAAAAAAAAATTTAATTGAGTAATATATCATGTGATGCGTGTGTGTTTATTCCATTTAGCAATCAAATAAGATGTACGTTTCATCGGAGACAGTTAAATATGGTAAACACCGATAAACGACAACCATTCAACGATTGAGTTAACTTGGTCAAACAAAATTGCGGCCAATATGGCAGCCCTCATGATGTGGACGAATTTTTTCAGCTGATATTATTCATAGTAACCCTAATATTCAACTTTTATTTTTTTTTACTTATTTTTTTTACAAAGGTTACTATTATGCCTTCCTGCTCCTGCTATTTAAGGGTGTTCTAACATTTAAATATTGTCTATTATTATGTGTGATCACAAAGCGTCTTAACCAAGATTTGAAAAGGCACTGCAAAATCCTGAAAAAAACTAGTTAAGAAAACACTTTTTTTGTTAAATGAGCACAGGCGACACCAAATGGAAAACCAGTTTAGAAATGTCTATGTTTTAGCTTGCTTTAGTGAAAAATAGCACCCGTCAAACTTAGTGGGCTTATCTGCTTATTGAGCAATAAAACAATGTCTTCATATGTAAAATATACATGTATTATTCTGATTTCTGTTACTTGGCTGGAGAATTTTCAAGATGTCCTGCAAATTTTGAAAATTCATACGACACACTGTCCAATGAATTTATAGGCTATTTTGCCAACTCTGGAATCTACACCATCTTAGGATGCTTGCATAGTAATCTCACAAATTTTAACATTGTCGTTCTTAAGAAGAAGATTTTAAAACATTTTCCCTATATATTTCTATGTTAAAATTTGAACCCCTCTTGGGGCCCCAGTATTGGTCCGGGTATCACGATTTTAGCAATTTAGAATCTACATTATCTGAGGATGCTTGCATAGTAATCTCACAAATTTTAGCATTGTAGTTCTTGAGAAGAAGATTTTTAAACATTTTCCCTATATATTTCTATGTTAAACTTCAAACCCCTCTTGGGGACCCAGTATTGGTCAGGGGGTCACAATTTTAACAATTCAGAGTTTCCCAAAAACAGAAATTTATGTAAGGTTGCATTTGCTGCTGTTATTTACATTGCTGGTGTATATATCAGTAATATATTCATAAACAAGATGTAAATTGGAGACATCGACTCTCACGTTATACTATATAAAGTTGGTAAACAAACTATCATCTAAACTTGCTCAATTCGTATGATTCGTGAAAAAATTTTGATTATAAAACACAATATAAAATTTTAAACCATAGAAAACATTATTTCAACATTTAAAATAAGGCATTTGCGACAATATACATTTGTTGATTTAGAAATAAGGTGCTTTATCAAAAGAATTTTAAGCGATTTTTTGTACCGTTTTTTGTACCGTTTTCAGATGGGCAGTGTACAGTTTTTTCACCCTAATTCCAGTTTTTTGTACAGTTTTGTGGTCTTCAACTTATCACATGTATGAACGTTAGACATATTATGATCTGTATATCTGACATGTAGCAGAATGAAAGCGAGAACTAGGGCAAAATAAAAGAGATTCATTGTAAGAGAGTTGGAAATAGAAATACATATTTGGATTTATTTTTTTTATTAAAATCTCTTTAAAGTTTGTTTGTTAATTATACAACACTGAACAACAGCTACTGTTAGTTACTGTTTTATTCTGACTGATAGAATTTGCTCCGGACTGGTAGAACATACAAAGTCATCAGTCCGAATGACTAATAGAATTTTTTGGTTTTCGGAAATTCTGCAGTTTAAAATCTTCAATATATATACAAGCTTTGGTGTAAATATTGGCATTTCTGGTGCAGTGGTTCTTAAGAAGAAGATTTTTTAAGACACACACCCTATTTTCACAGTTTTGCAATTATCTCCCTTTTGATTTTGCCCTTTATTTTAACAATTTAGAATCCCCTTCCCATAAGGATGCTTTGTATCAAGTGTGGTTAAATTTGGCTTGGTGGTTCTAGAGAAGAAGTCAAAAGAAAAGTTTTCAGACAGACAGACGATGGACAACAGGTGATCAGAAAAGCTCACTTGAACCTTCGGTTCAGGTTCAGGTGAGCTAAAAAGTACCATGTTTAAAGGGACTTAGACACAATTTGAGCTCAAAATTTTCAAATTTTATTTTTCCATTTTTAATGTATAGAATGCTTAATATGGGTATATTGTTAATGCTTCCTTTAAATATATAAATTTAAAAGTCAAATATCAAGTTACAAGCAAGATACAGAGTTTGAAATTCATTGTTTTGTAAACAAAGCTCAAGTCTTGTTATTGTTTACATGTGTGTTGTATTGGTGTAAGTTTCAATTAAATGGTCTTTCTTTTGTTGATAATATTATTTATGAACACATTCAATCTGTTTATTTTTTTTTGTCACGAGTCATTTTGTCAAAGAAGTGGTAATTTCCTTCCTTTTCATTATTTGTAAACAAATATAAGACTCAAGCTTAATGTTTTGCAAAAAGTTTGTTAAATTTTTTATTAATTCTGGTAGCTTGTAAGAATTTCTTCTACAATATGGACTTTTATATATAAAGACTTCAGATACTATAGATTCCTTAATTTTGTGCGACAGGGTTTTGTGGTGTGAAACAACTTTTACAGTGAGCGAGCAATGATTGGACATTGTTAACGCAGGTAGGGAAGATAAAGACAAGCATGCCATATATGATTTAGTAGATATATTATTGTCAACAAGAATGGTACTAAACACTTTTCAGCTGCTTGTCCATTCAAAGCGAAAATGATAGTACCGGAAATTCTTGACAGGGAGGAACTCCATGGAATTCAGAGATAGATACCATGTGCTATCATTATACCAAGGAGACACAGGCACCTGACCTGACGTGATATATTTTTTATTATGAGAAAAATATATAATGTCAGATGCCTGTGCAAGGAAATACAACTTGTTTCACAAATGTCTTATCTTATTAACATGTAAACAGTGTTACTACTTCAATTAATATCTAAAAGATTAGTTCCTTGATGTGAATGGGGGTATTTTTTCAGTTTTTACTGAGCGCAGTGAGAGATAGGCAAAGGTCTTAAGCTTAATGGTAATGGTAAATTTCTCGAAATCATGTACCTTTCTTTGGCTATTTCCAAAAAAAACTTGTTTTATGTTTGAAACATGACGTCATAATGTAGACTGAGCATGCAACGTTTAGTTTATCTTTGGCTTATGATTTGAGTAGGCAGGGGGATCCTACTGTGTGCGTTTCATATGAATTTTATTCTCTCTTTTACAAAAATCACACTGTACTGTCCCTGTTTAAACCAAAAAAACCAGCGCTCAGCCCAACAGTCACACCATTTAGATATAAATAGCGAGCACAGCTAGCTTGCGCAAAGAAGCACTGCGAGCTCTAACGACAACGCCTGGGCGAAGAGAAAATTTGAACTAATGCTCCCTTTGACGTACTGAATTTTCTGTTGTCAGAATCGTACCCACAATTCTGTGTAAATTGCAAATGGCTACCAATTTCAAGTTCTCGCGAGAACAGGTAAAAATTAATTTTTAGAACTTCATTCATGCATTAAAAATGTAAATAAAACATTCTGCTGCTCATAGCTAATTCTCAAGAGAATCTTAGAAAAAGAAAACCAGACGACAATAAACCTGAAATGCCAACGAGAACTCTGACGTCACAAGCACTTTCTAAAAACTAAGAAGGGGAAAGAACTCCATCTGTATTTAAATAAACAAAATCAAAATAAATCGTACCTGAGATGCAACTTATGATAAACCAAATTCTCCTCTTTAATCAATCAAAATATTGTGGTAATGCTTATATACTGGAGCGTAAAAATTACGATAAGTTTTTTTTTTAAAAACATCGATGAAAAATTATTTTATTCTTTAACTTCATTTTTTTTTTTTTATCACATTGATGCATCCATTTTGTAATTTTTAATTTATCATAATGACTTATATGCGCTCGCCCCAACGGTCGCACCGTAAAACATATTATAGGGTTTAAAATTTATGTCTCAATCACAAACCAAATTCTACTGACTTGAGCAAAAAGTTTAAAACAATGCAAAAAAAACCCCATTTATTCTCTAAAAATAAAATTACATGTAAACGTTGCTACACAGGTAGGTCTGTTGCAGACTTAGATTATATGGGTACCCAATTATTAAAACATAACAAAAGGAGCACATTAACACCGAGAAAATTCGAACTGCCAATCAGCCAACCAGATAATCCCACGCAAGTGTCCCCAAAAATCGATCACCTCCCATCGGCAAGTGACACTTAGTGCAAATTCAAGTCAAAATTTAAAAATTTAAAATATTTCAATGCCAAAAAAATCAAATACATAAAATCTTGTGCTTAGAAGGCTGAAAGGCAATGAATAAAGTTATCGGAAACACGTACCGGATAGTGGTGGCTGCCATTTTTTGGACTAACAATGAGAACTCGTAAGCATAGTTTCGCACTTTTTAGCGACGGTAGCATGAATGTTATATTTTACTTGCGTTTCTTTAACATTTTACGTTTTTCATTATCAGATATGAAAAATAAAAGCAACTTATTGCCATCCAACTCTAAGAATTCGAAAATTTAGGGTCTGAAATAGTCTGGTAGCGAAACTTTATTATAATTATATTTTCACAGAGGCGCTATTTCTCACAAATTGAACTTTATTTTAAGTCATCTACAATTTTATAAAGAAAATCTTACTAGAAGATGAATTATAGTAACAATATTGTAAATTTCGAAGTATTACACCATGATTAAAATCAAACAAGGGACGAAACGTCAGGTGCTGAATTGAAGACTCACCTGTGCGTTTTAACCTATGCATTTCACTGTTAGTATTTCAAAATATAACGTAACACTGAATCATAGGATATTTCACGTTGTTGCATATTGAATTTGATGGTCTTGATGCAACCTCTTTGAATCTGTTTTCGATGGTATTTATCACGCATTTTATTACTCGACAACTTGCTCGACATAATTTGGTAAGTATAAATTGTTGTCACATATACCTGTTTGATTTGTTTATTTCCATTTTATCTGTTTAATACCCAATTTCATATTCTTACATCCCACTAATTAGGGTCGCACTAATTACCAATACATGCGTTTGCATATGAAAGGTATTGCAACGGACATAGATGAATTAACATAATTCCGTATACTTACAGATGTTATTGTCTTTTTATAGTGGAAACATCTTCCATTCTGCATACAACTAAGAAAACTTCAGGATTATACTCTATCAAGAAAGTGGAGAGGAAATTTAAAAACAATGAGTCTACAAAGTCCAATTTTGGATAACCTTATGACCCCTGAAATGAAAAAATTGTGTGATTTATTTGAAAAATACAACCATGAGTTAAGAATTGCGGGTGGAGCTGTACGAGATGTCTTGATGAACAAAACGCCTCATGATATAGACTTTGCTACAACTGCCACTCCTAGTCAGATGAAAGAAATGTTTACAAAGGAAGGCATTCGAATGATAAATATGAATGGAGAAAAACATGGCACAATTACAGCAAGAATAGATGACACGGTATGTCTGTTTTTGTCTATTTATCTATTAATCTATGACAATCTATTAATAAAACTTTATTTAGACAAGATTGAACTCAATGACTTGCAATTTAATACTTTATAAGCAGTAAGTTGGTTTTTCTTTGAATGTCTGGTGTTTTAAAGGAAAATTTTGAGGTGACAACATTGAGAATTGATGTAGTGACAGATGGAAGAAGAGCTGAAGTGGCCTTCACTACAGACTGGAAGATCGATGCCAATAGAAGAGACCTCACAATCAATGCCATGTTTTTGGGTAAAATCTTTAAAACTGAAATTACAAGTAGTTACACCATTGTCGCAATCCGTAAGTCTTTGTGACAGTCATTGTTGTTAGCCCCTTGCACAACTTGTTGAGGAGAAAATATAGTATAGCTAACTGTGTACCAATATTTAGGTTATACATGTACCAAAAACTTCAAATTGCTTGCAGTGTATTTTCATCTAGTGTCATGTTAGTTAAGATTAAATGGCCTACTTTCAATAAATTTTTATTATCATAGATTTTCAGTGGACATTGTATGATTACTTTAATGGTAAAGAGGATTTGGAAAATAAAAGGATTCGCTTTGTTGGTGACCCAAATGAAAGAATACAGGAGGATTATTTGAGAATAATGAGATACTTTAGGTATGCAGTGTATATTCCACATTATAAAGTAAAAATCATAGTCTAGAAAAGACATTAAATTCTTTTTTAGATATCAGCTCAAAATGAAAAACGTAATACTTGGTTATTAATGCAATTCATAATTATGATTATCTTGAGTTACGTTTTCCATTGGTTCCATCATGGAACAGTTATTTTAGTCTTTAAAGTTGATGTGCTGCAGTAGATGTGATGTGTTAGACACTCATTCAGTGTCAAAATGTTAAGTTTATAAGGACACAGTCACACTCTTTTTTTAAAAGGTTTTTTGGAAGAATAGCAGACTCCAACACTGTGCATGAAAAAGAAACTCTAGAAGCAATTAAGCAGAATGCAAATGGGTTACAAAGTAGGTCACCAGTGTACTCATATTCCTATGCTTTATTCGAATCAGATATGAATCATTTTCATTATACATTGTATTACATGTAATAGTAAAAATATGAAGTGATCTGACCTCCCTTTATTAAATGTGTGATAGCCTATCAATCTGCATATAGTTAATTTGAGATGATTGGTATCATTTATTTTAGTGGTCTCTGGAGAGCGGCTTTGGATGGAGTTGTCAAAGATCATAGTGGGGAATTTTGCCACCAATTTAATGGAGACAATGATCCTCTGTGGAGTTCACACTTACTTAGGTACAAGTTACTCTTAATAACCTGAAGCACAATGTGATACATGTACCCGATAAAAAAAATCTGAAGTTGTTCATGTGTGTTTTACGTTGTCTAACTTTGGACTGCTTTAAGTTGACAGCATTACATGTATCTTATCAAAGACTATATTAATGGCTTCTGCACAGCACAATTGTTCCATTTAATGGTCATAAAGCACATATCTTTCATATATTGCTGCAAAATACCACAGGAACACAGAATAAACATCAGCTCTATGAGCTGTATAAAATGGTCAGGTATCACCTGTTTGTACCTTTACACACATAAATTACATATGCACATTGCATCACTGATCATTGCATGTACTAAAACATCATAATATGACAGTCCTTATTGTTTGATATCATTTAATGCTTTAAATAATGTGTACATGTATAAATAAAAAGTAATTTGTTCATTACACTCTGTTTTAACTATTAATATATATTTACATTCACTTTCTTTCCCCCTATTAAATTGCATTGATTAACTTGAATGATATTTACGCATAACACAGAAGACCCAATCATCAAATCTGGTGCGTATGAATACAATCTTCCTTCAGTATTTTTCAAAGAACATGACTGACTCTCCTCGCGACTTCAAACCGGATCACAACTTATATTATACTTACGCTGATAAACATTTCATTGATATAAATATTTTTTAACAGTTAAATGAAATCAATTTATTTATTTATTATTATACTAAAGGTTATATTCATTGAATAACCGATTAAAAAATAAAATTGTGAACTTAGAATTTATAGCGTTGTGTACTATTTCTGTCAGCATAATTCGGCTGTTCCAAAGGCTCTTCCGTTAATTGCGCATTACTCGTAGAATAAGGCAGAGATTTTGAAAAATAAGTCTTAATTGCAGAAAGGGAATAAAGTTAAAAGAACGTAAATATAAGCATTGAATCATTATTTTTTGAAAGATGTGGTCTCAAAACTGCAACGGTGTGTGCAAACAAATTTTCATAACGCGCTAGCGCGCGTTATTCAATTTGTATGCACACACCGTTGCAGTTATGAGACCACATCTTTCAAAAAATAATGATTCATTGCTTAAATATACTGTTAGAATATTTTAACAGTTTTGAGCATATCTGACTCACAATCCAGTATTTTATATTTGTTTTAAAAGATATGTGTCGTTCCTTAGGTTTTCCCAATCATAGTAATTTGGAGGAGTTCAAAAGGGTGTGTGAAGTGACTGAGAGGAAGCCGTACCATGTTATGTCTAGAGTTGTAGCCCTGCTGTCCACTGATGATCAGGTATGACCGTCATTGATTCTTAAAGTGTTGCCTTTCAAGTTTGATTCAATGACATCAGATATAACAACCATTTAATTAGGGCTTTTCGACTTCGGTCGAAAAGACTTATTGTATTTGTTCAGTTTTATTTATTATTATTATTATTTTACTCGACAAAGTTTCGTCAGCAATTTTTTGAGACGGAAAGGAATATTGAAACAATCATGCAATAATCTTATAGCAATTCTAAATGACACGCATATGTAAGGTTTTGGATTTCTGGTTCCGGTACCTCCGGTTTTGACAAGGACAATACTAAAAATTTAATGAAATGCAATATCTTTCATAATTTTTGAGTTTGAACATTCAAATTTTAGAAATAGATGTATCTTGTCAAGTTGTACAAAATTGTAAGCGTAGGCATTTTTCTATATCTTACCGTTTTTGAGATAAAAGGCCCCAAACTTGAGAAAAGGGGGGATAAATAAACAAAAATTTCAGTAAACCTTAGGAATTTTTTAAGACGCCTAAACTTTGTTTAAATAGAAATAATTAACATATATTCCAAGTTTCAATCAAAACTATTGAGTATTTCGGTTTTATGAGCCGATGAAAATCGTCTATGGGAGTTTTAAATTGAATCACGCATGTAACGTTTTCTCAAACATTTTTCAGGGAAATATGTTCATATTTCATATTTCATAATAAAAAGGGACATAATACGCAGACTGGAAAAGGTTCTGAAAAAAAAATTCCGAAAGATAAGGGATTGGGGGTGGGGGGGGGAGGGGGTCAACATTCAAAACAGCCCTTTAGCAGTAAATTTTTTATATTTCATCTGATTTCTATAATCTTTTCGATTTATAGTTCAGAATAAAGAGTACAATTTAAAGATTATGAGGGGTCACTTTTTGACTCCTGAAAGGGTTTTAAGGGGTTGAATATGATAACTTTATCACAGTTCAAAAAATTAAATTACAAGAGTTGTCTCGCTTTGCACAATGTATGATAATCATTAAAGCTATAGGAATACCAATTTTTTTGATTGATAGATAAGTACTTTCTTAAATATGAATTTCTAAAGATTTTCTTTCAAAAGTGAACGATACATTTGGATATAAAGTTCTGGAGTTATCTTTCTTTGAGCACTTAAAGTTCTTACAAGTTGATGTATGGGTATATGTTTATAACATCTGTTCTCGTTTTATCGTACACAATCTTTGGAAAAAAGCCCTTCCTTTTTGATGAAGACAAAAACAGGTCTAGTTCAAACTGGTTTAATCTTCACTGATGTCTTTAATTTGCAATGATGGAGTACAAAATGCCATGATGGTAACTATGCTATTCTCTGTTGCAGTTATATGAACTGGACAAGCGACTGAAGCTCTCCAATGATGAATTTGATATCGGAATTTTCATTATTCACAACAGAGACACACCAATGGGAGATGATAAACTAAAATTTTGTAAATACCTTCTTATTGATACCGCTGGTAAGGATAAAAAGACATTCGAAAACATCTGTGAACTTTTAAGATACAGAAATGAACCAGATCTTCTAGAAGAATTCAGAAAATGGCCAATCCCCACTCTACCAGTTACAGGAAGTGATTTGGTCAAGATGAATATTCCGAAAGGTCCCTTATTTAAACAGACATTTGATGAGGTCAGGCAGAGGTGGAAGTTGAGTGACTTTACTCTGACTAAGGAAGAACTGCTGGATATGGTTCCTCAGATTTCTGAGGATCTGAAATTAAATCCAAGGAAACAGAGTCCAAAACCAAAGCGAAAAAGGAGAAGTTAAAAAATAAACATATGAAAAAATGTCACTGTGTATTAAGAGTTGTCTTTCTTTTAATTACCGAATACGTTGAAATCTGGTTAACACTAACATTATAAAATATGAAAAAAATATTCAGGGAAGAAAAAATATATTGTTTATGTAATAATAACAAATTAATATTAATAATATTTAATATTATATATTATTTACATTCCATCAATGGAGTTAAATTTTGTATTTATTTGAAAATTGTTGGATTTTTTCCCTTAAATTCAGTTGTCTCTCACATATATTTTTATATTTTTGAGTTGATTATATTGAGGTAGTTGTCTTTCTTTAAACATTTGAATGTAGTGAAGCTTTTAAAATTATCATGTCCATTAACAATATCTCTATCAATTTAATTCATTCATATACACAGTATACTGGTACATGTATTTGCTAAAGAAATAAGGCAGTATTTTATGATTTCTAAATATGTTTAACTAAATACATGAATGATTGTGATTGCTTAGAATTATGCCTAGAAAAGATTATCTTATATATTGTAAATACATGTACATTTTCATATTAATTCATAAATGATTTTGTTTAAGCTGTCTTTAAAAATTTGTATCCTGGATAGTCAACAAATTAACCATGCATAAGATCAGATCTACCTTTGAATTTAAAAATACGAATAATTTAGCCATAAACTATTGTTCAGTAAGAAAGAATTTCTTTGATTTGAGCTTAAAATTTGAATATTTTCAATATCTTTGTACAAAGTTCTCCTTCTAAAGGAGATAAATATAGTCTTAAAAATGACCACATCCATGCAGCCCTCTTAATTATACAAACTATTCATTATCTTTGTATTGAGGCTTTTTCCTCAGATTTTTTGTAACTTAATGTACATTATTGATTATAATTTGTCAATTTGAGGTTCAAAACTCCATGATCAGACAAAGAGTCATATAGGCCACGATTGGGTGGAGTGTGGTTTGAGTGGAGCGTGGTTTGGGTGGAGTGTGGTTTGGGTGGAGTGCAGTTTAAGGAGGCTGGATGGTCAACAAATTAACCATCAGGCCTTAGGATCATGAAGCATTTTTAGACTTAAGTCCAAATTTCAATCTTTTATAAAATTATAATATGTCATAAAATTATGCTCACAATTTGTAACTATCAACATAATATAGAGACACTTTCTAATAGCATTTCATTTTTTTGATGTTGTCAATTGCAAGACAATAAGACAGTGTACAAAATTTGACAAGTCTAAGACTGCTTCATGATCCTGGGGCCAGATCTACCTAAAATTTTGAGATATGATTTGTTAAGCTAAAAACAATAATTTAGTAAAGAAAAATCCATGTCTTTTACATTTTAAATTTGGTATTTTCCTATATATAGAGCTCTTATTCTAAAGGAGATCAATACAGTCTAAAAATGGCCACAACCATCGAGCCCTCTTAAAAACAAAGACAACTCTTTTCTTGGTCATCAGTAGAGACACCAAACCTCTTGATATGGTCAATGTACAAAAAGAAAGAAAGAAAGATAGATAGACAGACAGATAGATAGATAGATAGATAGATAGATAGATAGATAGATAGATAGATAGATAGATAGATAG
>WFKH01006014.1:59293680-59318298 GCA_016163765.1 Magallana hongkongensis | reverse complement strand
GAGCAACTCCTTCATAATTCACTTTTTTATATGTAAATTTAAGAAAAGTCTTTGCTGTGACAAAAAGTTGGAGGGGGGGCAGCCCCCCCCCCCCCCCCCCCCCCCCCCGATGCTACGTGCCAGGGTAATCAAATGAAGGCGGCTTTTTATGAGTTTTTGAAATTGGAATTCTTATTTGATCACGTTTTTTTTCGTACAAGTCAATTTAGTTCCGTTACATGTTGGCATAATTCTTGCAAAGAAGGTAGACAGAACAACAAAGGGAGGCAACTGAATGATTAAGAACAATTACCAATGAATCGAAATAATAATTCACCAAACAAAGTACAGGTACATTTTTGTCCAATTCAAACTTATTTTTTCCACGGATTATATTACACTTAAAGGTAATACATAGAGCACTCCGCACTTTGCATCTGACTTACAACACAGTTGCAAATGTTTGCAAACTGCCATGTTTTTTTTATGTCATGCATGGCAACATGCATAAGTTCCATAACAAATTTGCTAAAAAGTTAGGAAAGCCAACTCAATTGCATTTTGAGAATGTTGTTTTCTTTTAATTCCCATCGTCTCAAACCAAGGCCCGGAGTCCGCTTAGTTCTCTCCTACAGATGGGAGAGGATCATATACACATTAGTCGTGGTTTTTATCAGAGTTAATTCCCATGCTTGGTTTCTTTGTTTCCGTCGTTTCGAAGTCATATGGCATCGTGGCAATATCAACGAACAAAATTCTAATTTTAATCTGTAATATTCTAAAACAGCTTGTTATATGTGAAATATAATGTTTACACTTCTACAACTATAGACTTGCCAAACAGTTTATTTCTTCACCCTTAAGCATAAGACATCTTCTAAAAAACTGACGTAGATGCTAATTCCCGAATGCTTTTTAGCAAAAAGAGCAATTTTCAATATTGTTGAATATAAATAATAGTTTTATTTATTAAGAAAATTTTGTCATAATTAATTGGGATCATAAATAAGTCTCATGTTGACGTCATATTATAGCGGGTATAATTACAGAAATACTAACACAAAGGCTACCAAGGACTAGCAATAAAGAAAAACAAAGCAAAAAGGATTTTCTTCCTTTGATTCAGTGTACCTTTCAATAAGTGAAACTCTTCATTTGAATGTGAAAATATAATTTAACAGTTTGTTGAGGGAGATGATAAGTAAACGATATTTTGTTGATACATACATGTATCTTACACAATTGAGGCTGGATTCGCTTTTATTCATGTTTTCTCTTGTTTATTTAAAATATATTTTACTATGTATACAAATCTCCTAAAGAAATTGGTTCTTTGACCAAAACCATATTTAAGTACAATTTTATATTACAAACGCTCTGTGTATTGCTTTTATGGCAGTTCACCATGAATCATGTTGTTTTGCAGAAAAAAATATTAGTAAAAAAAAACAGAACTGTCGTGTTGTAAATTTTGAATTTACCGGGTGGTAGTAAATACAGAATTTACAACATCTGCCACCCGGTAAACTATAATTTTAAAACATGACAGAAAAACAGATTACATGTCGAATACACATGCAATAAGCCATGCCGACTTCGAACACTCTTTCAAATTTAGAACCATTTTAACAAGACCTTGGACTTTCGATAGGACGTTACTATCTATTTCTTGCATCAAAACAAGTTAAAAATGACGCTGCTACCTAATTTTTGCATATCTCACTCGAAACCCTTTGCTCAAAAGTCGGACAAATCTTGTTGATTTCAAAGAACCCTGGCTGAGTGGCCAGCAATGAAATAGACAGGCCTACGTCACATTGCTATTTGACACAACTACTTAAAAGTCCAAGCTCTTGTTAAAATGGTTCTATGTTGTTTTTGGCTTAACATTGCAAACCTTTGCAATAATTAGATTTACTTTTCAATAATGATAGGATTTATGCTGTATGTTTTATATCAACCAGGTTTTAAAACAAAGAATTGAAAAATCCACGGAAACATTATATCTTAAATTCTACAAAGGGTGTTTAATTAAGAAAAAGCCACTGAGAGTGCCCTTATAATGACGGCGCTGTTGGACGCTGGAGGCGCGCGACATTTCCGGAAACTCGTAATCCAGCACTGCGTCACTGGGTTTGTCGTCTGCTGAAAGCTCGCGTTCGTTGCTTCCTTTCTACGTCTACAATTAACCAAAAAGACAACACGGCGTATCCATCACACACTAAAGGAATGCTGCCGGGACTAATTAGAGACTTATTCCAATCTGCAAACATCTGCTCAAAGCGACAAATTACCGCACTCTGATAGCAAACATCAAAGAATATGTCTCAGGCGGTCAAAAAAAAAGAAATTTCTTGTCATTTTCCATAACGGCCATTATTCCAGGATTTCAGTCAACATTTCCTGTTTTGTCTTTTGTCTTTCGATGTTCCCTATTCTCTCTCTCTCTCTCTCTCTCTCTCTCTCTCTCTCTGACGGGTCATTGATATGCAAAATTGTCTCCATGTTTCAATTTCACAAAACAGAGACTTCTGACAAACGATACCAAATATCAGAGTGACATTTGCGACCAAAACAATAGCAAATAATGAAACAAAATATTAAAATAATGACTTTCCATTCTCTACTCTTCATGTGTGGATAATAGTTAGTATGACAGGATAAATTTGTGTTATTTGCTATCTAGAAATCACAGAGCCATTCCTCGCCATTAGGCAGCTGTGGCCACGATGATTTTATGGTTGCTGTGCGCTGCCTATTTGCCCAAATTGATACAATAGCATAATTCACTGATTGTTCATTTGTATATAGTGTTGCCCATCGTGTAGCGCGACAAATCATTATTGTTAGCACGAAAATCATAAATATATGTAAATACTAAATGTCCAACCTTATTATGTGTAAATACAACTGTACCGTAGGCCCGTGGGAATTTTCTTTTGAACTGCCTCAACTGCGTGGTGAATAGTAAAAAAGATAAAATATGGCGTATTGTTACGAATACATTTGCTTTTGCCAATAAGGTGTAGCCCGACTTAATTAAGAGGGCTCGATGTTCGTGGCCATTTTTAGGCTATATTTACCTCCTTTAGACGAAGAGCTCTTTATTAAGATATAGGAAAAACTTCAAATTTTAAAGCCAAAAATTTGAATTTCTTTAGTAAATAATTATTTTATGCTAAGAATATATATTTATAAAAGTTTAAGGCAGATCTGATGGGTAAGTTGTTGATCACACAGCCTCCTTAAATGCTTATAAGAGACACAGATGCTGTGTGGAGAGTCTTTTACCTTTTGTTTAGCATGTCACTGACCAATAGGTGTTTGACGGATAGCAAACGCAGCTACCAGCAGTGATATTTATTAATAATAAGAATGATCTTATCACAGTATTTCCGTTACCGTATTTTTATTTCGATTTAAAGAAAAAAAAAACATACTTTAAATGAAAAATAATGTAAAATAAAAAGTTTTTGGAATATTGTCACCCATGTTAAGACGTTCTTTTATGTCTAGTTGATGAGTTTTTAAAACAGTATTTTTTTTATTTTGCAAAGAGAGAACAGTGATGATATAGGGGGAGATAGAGAGACACATGCAGACAGATAAAAACTTCTTAAAACATACTCTGACAAGAGTTTTATGTGGCTGTGTTTAAAAAGTTACTTTCCTTATAAATACCATGAAGTAGAATTTTAATAATCTGGAAAATATATTTAATAAATTTATCTTTACTTGCTGTATTAAAAATAAACAACTTAATATCGCATTTCGACTTTTACTTTTCGTTTGATTTTATATAGTGAATTTGTGAGCCACGTTCAAAAATAAACCATAAGACGTTGTCTTGTCAAAACAGAGTTTTTTAAACAAAGCTGGCAAAATCTTGGTGGACTTTCTAAACTGCTGACAATGTTTTCAGTGACATGAGATTACAGATAATGGTAGAGTTTGGTGTAAGATCGTGCGGTAATTTGTACAGCACGGACCGTGTACCGCCGGGCCATTCAATCGTCTCACCCAGCCACCCTGGTCACGGGGAGTTCACCGGCTCCTCAACGTACTTCTTGTTTATTTTCCCAGGACCAAAAAATCAACAAAGTTGTAGTGTATGTAGTTCCTTGAGTGAGTTTACCGTGTCTGTGTCTATGGCCCAGCGTGGGTCTTTAGTATGTCTGTCATTAATGCGGACGGTCCTAGTGGTCCAAGTCCCTCTCTACCGGTTTTCTTTTTTCTTTTTTAATTCATGCTCAAAAATGAAAGAAGCTGTGTTAAAAAAAAATTTGACAACCTCAGCTGACATATCGTCAAACCTGTAAATATCACTCGTGTCTTGTTGACCACGAGCTTGAATAAACACCCCAGTTCTGACCACAAATACAGTCCCGTACAAAGTACCCACAGACACCGCGGTCCGGGATCTCACCGTGTTCCACCGTGTCCCCCGGGGTCAGGGTTCTGTGGCTGTCTGTGTGGTTATTTTCGTCCAATCCATACGTTACAAGTCATAATGGCGAAAACACCAGTCTAAATATTGTTTTAAACATAGAGAAGACAGTGATACTTGGCGTTTACCATGCAATGTAAAATGTGCTTCGTTGTTTGACGATTTCTAAATTAAAATTTAAAAAAAAATTGTTTGTGTTAATTTGAACAGGGAGAACTATCTTTATATACAATTTTGATTAGAGATATATATGATATAATTTCAAAGATACTTAAAATAAAATATTTGGTAATGTAAATTAAAATAAAGCGAACACTCAATGAATTTTCCTTGTATATCTTAACACGGTTAATGCAAAAACCAACTTTGAAAAATTATACGAATTAAAAAAATGTGGGGGAAAAATGAATTTAAAAATCTGCATATTTAATACAGATTTATTTAACATCTAAGTATCAATGCCAAACAATTTTCTGTCCACAAAGAATATAGAAGTTGAGATATGTGATTGACGTCTGGATTTGAAATCGTTCGAAGTAAAACATTACAACTTCATTATCGTTTGAATATTTTTTTTTTTACAATAAAGTAAATTTGTTGACTCCGGTACAATCAGATAACAATGCAGAGGGCTCTCCCGCGTGATCGATTGAGTCCAAAAACTTAATGTACTGTTTTCAAAAAGCTAACGGTTTATTAATTAATATAAATAATTACGAGAAGACTTTCGAGTGGCATTTCATTAATACCCTGCCACGTGGCCGTATTAGACACACATTTAAACTCGATATCCATTTCCTATCGCCGAGATCTGTGCGGGTAGCCATTGTGTGGTTGGAGCTCGTAAAACATTATCCTATTTCCAGGCAAGACTTGGAGAAGAAGCGGGGCTAGCATGATTTGTTTCTCAAATCTCTTGTTAATTTCTCTTTATCTCTCATTTTTCTCTGCCATTTACCGACGTTTTATGTCATAAATTTATCTCTTTTTCCAGTCAAAGCGCCTATATGAACGGAATTTAGCTGACAAATTTGTTATGGAACTGGAAATCAAATGAAGTGATATTTCCGTTGAGTGACAGTAAATAAACTTCGTTATTTGTAACCATGTTTACTGCCACGTTTATTCGGCTAGCCTACCATAAGAAACAATATGTTAGATTTAGAATTCTTATATCTGTTTTGTGACAATAATTGATTATATATTATACAACTACCGGTATATATATTATTGAAAGTCTGTTCTATTCTATTCTGCTTGCATAATTCATGTTTTATAATAAAAAGGTACCTATTAATATACATTTATGAATTTTGTGTGTGTGTGTGTGTGTGTGTGTGTGTGTGTGTGAGAGAGAGAGAGAGGGAGAGAGAGAATATGCATGGTTGCTTGAATTTAGAAGTGTTTGTGACTCATGTTTCACAAATCCACGATATTTAAATTGGCATACTTCATGATATTCAATTTGGCAGACTTCAGCTTATGCATTGGTTTAATCTGATTTGTGAATTTTGAAAATAAAATTGAAGCTGAAAAGTTGAAGCCTTAAATACAAAAATACAATAGACAAACAGTCAAGCAACAGCATCAATAACCCTTACAATATCAGTATCTACATATATATACTGAGGACAGATTGTGGTATATTTATTCCTTAAAACCCTGACAAGAGAAGAATGTGTCAATCAGTATGATTTGTTTTTATTCTTTGTATGACTGTGTTGAAGTTTCCTTTGGGTAGATGGCGAAAAGGCCAAAAAAGTTGTAAAGGCAAATGTTGTTACTTAAATATCTACGTCTCACATATAAGATACGGATTTGGTTTTTTAACGGTAGGGGAAAACCCCTAAAAAACGCTTATACATTTATGTTGAGATTTCATTCCTTTCTGTCTTGAAATACATTGTTAACTAAGTATTTTTTCCAAATATATTAATATCAATATACAGTGGGGGAAATATTTATGAAAATATGTGTACATCATCATAATGATAGATATTCATCAATATAAGTATCTCTCTTGTATTTTTTACTTTTCGTTTTAATGTAAATATTATTCTCACTAAGTAGTGAACTGAATACTATTTGAACGAATTGACAACAGTTTTAATGTGTGCAATTGCTTTTAATGCATTACAATTGTACATTGAATGTCGAAAAAGATTCTTTTTGTTTTTCTTTTGCATGTAATTATTTTAAAATTAATAAGAAAATAAATTACTGGTTATATTAATTGTACTTTTTAAAAAATCCTTATATTTCGCACGGCAGACCAAATAACAACCTAATATCAATTACAGAGGTATACTGAGATTGTGGCCAGAAATAGCAGCACTGGATACAATAACTCCATAGGCCTCAGATCGACTCCCGGGGAGCGGCTAAGAACGACATGTGTATCACGGAGATGGGAGACGTTTTTCTGCCGTTTTGCTCCGACCGTGCGGGTATACAACAAGGCGCGTCACTCTCTCCTCACCTTTTGCTGTTGTCTGTGCTCCATGTTTACAAGTATCAATTAAGATGTTTTCTCGCTGTAGAACGTACCGTGTGTGACCACAATTAGTTGGTCAATTGCGAATCAATTTGACACGGCCTAGTCTATTTCACACTGCGCCTCCACAATGGTCAAATTCCTTGTATCCCATTATGCTGGGCGGTTAAGTGGCTTGAAGATTTCCACTCGGTCGATCGTGCCTCGGGCCCCGGGTACAGCTCAGCTGGACTGGGTAAATATTATCATTATAATCCTCGTCTTCATGTTGGGACTTCATTGATTCCATGGCCTTTGTTTCGGACTTCTATTCAAGTGTTACATTACACAGGGATTTTCTCAGACATTTCGTAGCAGACCGTAGAATATTTTGGGTTTCTCCTTGAAGCCAAACACTAATATGGCAGCTATTTTAACAAGGATCATATGATTCACCCATATTCATCATCCTTAAAAGATGAAAAAAGCATTTTTTATCATCTATAGAATGTACAATTTGCATGAATTTTTTGCTGTGCATTGTAAATTATTTGATTCCGATTACTACTACATGAAATTTTCCTTGAACATTAGGGTACATTTTAAACCTTGTGTTCAATGTTTCTACCTACAACAAATCGGAACAAAATGTTCTGGCTAATTGCAGTTGTACCAAACAGCATGTCACATAAAAAGAATATTGGTGTAAAAGTGCATCTAAATAGCAGAAAATATAGACCGGATCTAGAGATGCTTAAGAACCCTTGTCCGTACGTCCACAGGCTATTTATCAAGCTGGCGCTGCTGTTTCATCTGAACATTTGTTGGCAAAATTTTGTAATTGCGTGCATCATCGCCTTTAATTTGATTATTTTTGTCTTGTAACAAACTTGATATTTTTGTATCTTGTTTAGTTTACACATCTGTGTTCTTGATTCTGACAATTTCCACGTGCATCCCCTTCCGCCTGGGTGGCGAGTTTATACACAAAAACCAAAAGCGTAAACATTTACTGCAAGTATCCGGATAACTGACCCAGTCAGGTCTCCCCCTAAAACGTTACCGACGATTTCCCCACTCGGGGAGGATTTTGTTCGACTTCTGTGTACACCTTAGATCTCTTTTTATTACAAATTAACAGTTTATCGAAAACGAAAACTAGGAAGCCGTACAGCTTTATTGCCCGAAGCTATAAGGGGGTCATCATAGAATATATTAAAAATCATCGTTATGAGAATAGAAAAATGTGTTAGAAAGGGGAATATTTACGTTGTTTACATTATCATGTACATTCCCACAGCGTTAACCGGACAGGAACAAAATGGCACGGTGTGGTTCATATCTTCCAAGTGGCATGTTCCTCCCCTGACGATGGGAGCGCTCTTTAGTGCGACAAATGGTCCCACCTGAAGACACAGGTGCCCGCCAAAACTCTCGCGAAGAGAGGAGAAACAGACACGCTAAAAATAGGAAACAATTGGGTAAATATTACGCAAACTAGTAATTGCAATTTACTTCACGAACAATATTCATTTCAAAGATCAAAACATTTTCTAAATATATGCGCAATATGCAGCCCGTCAAGGGCAAATTACAAAGTTTGAAATTTACCTACATCGATGCCAAAGCTCAACTAGGTTTCAAAAGTACATAAATTGCACATTAATCACCCCGTCTCGTCAGCTCATCTCTTTCTAGGAACCTTTTCTGGGTGTAAAAAGGTAATTTGTTTATCGCTACAGAATTTATAAAATTTTAAAAATTTAAACCTTATTTGCTATCCTCTCTGTTGAGGTTAGATTTTTATTAAATATAAAGAATCTCTAAAAAATCAGTTCAGACACACCACTTTTTTATATGCACAGTTAAATACTTGTCTCTGTGGGTTTTGTTCTAGGTTGTCAACACCATTGAACAATATTATACCGAAAAGTATCCAAAAAATCACACTAGTAAATGATACTAATATTGGTAGGGTTGTATTTGTTGCTATGTATATGAAAACATTTCTTAATTATTACATGTAATTTATGGAGAAATACCAGTAATGAAGAAAATTTCAAAGACACTTTATATGTGGTAGATGTCTAAGACGTTTGTCCAATATATGGCATTACTCTTTTTTTAATGAAAATAAATATTCGCATGTCTTTCAACAATTTAATTATTATAACAGCGTCGTTTTCATTTGCCAGAGCTTTGTAAGATATTAATAAAAAGCAATAAATATGTTCGGAAAAAGTTTACAAATCTTGACCATTTACCATATCTCAAGATTATCAATATTCACTCAGCTAATAACGAAATGTAAAATTGATTCGTTGTATATTGTTTATCACTGCAGAGATACCATTCTATGTATTCTCTTGGCAGATTGCAAATGGTTCTATTTGGTTCATTTCCCCTCTGTTTATAACATAATTTGGATTTCCAGAAGTTGACAAGAAAATTGAACAGGTTCTCGTGTTTATTTGTGTTTCCAGAAACACGGAGCACGCGATCGCGGAAAATAATTACATTTTAAAAACACACGAATCTAGATGAAACTGCTCGCCACCGAAACACAATTCTAATTAAACTTGACGGACGCACCATCAAAGGAAGGAATCGGTCTGATGCTAGTCAAACATCAAACAGCGCTCCTGTGTTGTCATCGCCCCTTGTCGGGTCTGCGCCATCTTCCGGCGGTGTATACACTTGGACCACGTGTTTCCTGTTCCTAGTCCCTCGTTTGTTGTGACAGCTTTTGTTGAGAGTCGGAAAGGAATCCTGGATTCTGAAGTTCAGTGCCATCTTCATACTCGCTTTTCGCTTTCTTAAAACAATTTTTATCCTAAATATGTTGGGTTTTTGACTGATATATATGTAGATGTTTAATTAGGGTTTTGGTTTGCTTTAATTAATATCAGATATTACCAGAGAGTGTCGAATATATTTTGTGATTAGCAAGCATATCTGAAGAGTTAAGTAAATTTTCATTAATTGAAAACTGATGAATATCATTTTCTAAAAAAAAAAAAATGCCTTTTGAAATTAGAAAATTGTAATGAAAAATAGAAGTATTTTTGAAATTATATACACTAACAACTACTTGTAGTTTTAGATGAATGGCCAGGCGAACAATTGCGCAAAACTACCAAATTCCAACATTCAAGTGTCCTTTTGAATGCAGTTACATGCATTATGAATTATTCAAACCTTGATAATGTATTCGTGTACAGTTTGCAGTAATTGTTATATTTTCTATGTAAACATATTTATTCAACAACACTGTCTTGTTTTGAATATAACAAAATTTTTGTTGCACATGGAAAGTCATACATACATGTATACAAACCAAAAAAATACATATAAATAAATTTACAATTTTTGAGTGTAAAAAGAAATATGGAGGATTTTAATATGATTGTTTATAAACATAACCTACGTTTGTTTTAACGTAATAAACCAAATGCAAAAATGTAGCAACATAAAAGAAACTGACCAGTATAGCTCTAGCTTTTTGTAGATTTTTCTGAACTTACTAGTAGTCATTATCATTACCAAAAAATAGAGACAGCTGAAATTCAGTAATTTGCAAAAGGCTTAAACTTATTGTTAAGTTGCCTACTTGCAGATTATTTGTATTTAGTGTCTTTATTGTTTGGTAACGATATAATGTTAAAAAAAATCTACAAAGTGTTGTATAATGACCAGTTTGTTCTATGTTGCTGCATTTTTTCATCTGGTCTATTACGTTACGACGGACGTATAGGTTATGTTTATATACAATCATGCTAAAAAATAAAAACTCCGAAATAAAGACACTAAAAACAAATAATCTCCAAAAGGCTTAAACTTATTGTTCAGTTGCCTACGTTGTGGTCAGGATAACAAAACTTTGCGGCACACCTGACAAGACTACATCCGTCCCTGGTATGTACACTATAGGTATATTCACGCACATGAACACAAAAGGAAGACGACACGTCGAGTGAGGTGATTTTCCACCTGGAATTCTCATTTCTAACCAGCACACCTTGACGTAGCATTGATTTTTCTGCAGGTGTAAACTAATACCAGAGTAAATAACAAAAGAAATATCAAACACAAACATACATGTACATTTAAACAGGTGCTATCAAACTTTCATATTTTTCCCCTTTAGTATTATAGATATGATATTGCTGCCAAAACATAGTTTCTGCGTGAAGCGTTTTCTTTTTATGTGGGACCTATTCCGCTGTAACATTTTCACACATATATTTATTTTCAACATTTGAAAAAAATAAAATAGTTTTATTTCCCATATATAAATTGAAAAGGTTTAAAATTTTATTTATTTTTATGAATAATCTGACATTGTACAATTATCATGATTATTGATTCAGTTATATGATTATATGAAGTTTATATAATGTTTCAAGAGATAACAAATACATAGAGAAGTAGTGTACGGTGAGTTAGTTTTTCTGGATACTGGATTTTATAGACCATTTCTCGAACAGTTTACTTTGGATTCAAATAAAGTGCAGATTATCCATGTTTCCCACCCAACATGAGATATAATATTACACACACACACCGCACTGTACCACATGGAATGAAACATTTCAATAACATTACTAAATAGTAAATAAAATGACTTTCTTTGTATGCAATAACCCTTGTTAGCGAAAATGGCATGTGCATATTCTGACTGCTGTTTATTCATATATTATGGTTTGATTACTTTCCCGAGTAGGGGAGCTTCGTTTTGTTAAAACATAGACCACGTGTGGGGGTCGTTATAGCATAAGGACCCGGAAAAACCGCACAGTCGACGGAAACCAAGCCATTGTTTATCCAACCCATGTCTCATTATCAAATACGATTGATACATCTCTCTCTCTCTCTCTCTCTCTCTCTCTCTAAGAAAAATCTGTTCACTCTCTTTTAGCCAAAGTTTAATTCTAAGCAATGGCTCAAAGTTTTATGAGACGGACCTGTAAAACAAAGAAACTGTATCAAATTATAGAAGTTAAATATATGTAGCTGTAGTTTGTACTATATCTGAAATATCAAACTGTTGACTTAAAATAACGGAATAACATTTTTCAATAATTTCATTACAGCTTCATTATCAAATTTAAAATAATGTTCTTAGATTTTGACCAATGATAAATCAATTTGAGCTGTGACCGTGTGCCTTTTGTGGCATTCTTCCACTTATTCAATTACTAGATCTTTTACGATTCTAGTATGTAAGTAACCGAATGTACTTTTTAAAAATATTTTTTGATATATTTTTATTCTTAACCGTAAAAATTATTGTACTTTGAAATAAAGTATGCAAAGTTGAAATTTGGTATTTTAAAATGATTGACAGTTCGTATCGGCCTTATCTATTATATTACACTTTTATTTTTGGTTTAAATAAGTAAATATGAATCTTACAAGTATCTATAAACAAGGTTTGACAGAGGAAAAAAAATAAAATATTTTAATACATTGGGTCAAAATTGAGAAAATAGTAAACAAGAGAAAAAAAATTGCGAATTACTTGCTTATGATTTTGAAATAAAAAGAAGCAGAAATAAGATAGAGGCAGATATGAGTAATCCAACTTAAAAGGTGAAGCCCCTATTTTCATACGTATAATATACACATCTATTGAGTTTAACAAAAGAAGAAATCCAAAAGCCATTCATGAGGATGATATTAACTTTGAAGAAATATAATTGTATAAAATTGAAATGAAGTTAAATATTTGTATTATGACAAGCACACGTCAGTACATATGTTTCTGGCTCCGGACAACACTTTGACGGATTTATACCGTATAGATGATGTAGAATTGTATCAATAATTATTTAGAATGTATGACATTACGTCAAATGTAATAAAAAAAATAGAATTATTTATTCAATGTGTTCCATCTACAAAAATCTTGCACTATTCTGAGTATTCTAAATAAATATATACAGCAATAATACATCAATATTATTATTAATAAAAAAACGTTAGATTTTCAAATTTCAACAACAATTTTTCGAGTACAAAAATACTAATGTTATCAATACGTCTCTCAAATCAATTATTAAAAAACACCATGTCCTTGTATTCATGAAATACTTTGTTTCTTAAATTCTGTGTAAGAGCTATATAGGAAATTATAAGATGACTCGTTTCAGTAATAATGTAAAAACATCAATATCTTTTTCAGGTTGTTGAAATCGTTTAACGCCTATAATAAAGCAGAAAATGAAGAGTTGTAGCATAATATAGGAACATTGAACTGTATGCAATATAATGCAGCAATAAAGAGTTAATATTCATACATAAGAATGTTTAATGCAATAGAGAGAGTCGGTGAGAGTAATTATTTTGGGCACAGATGATTGTTGCCCAAAATGCCGCCCAATGAGTTTGGAGTTGGAATTGCGTTTGTTGGTTAAATGTTACTCTTTTTCTGTTTGTAAACTGAATTGTTTATGCTTTGTGTTGTTGCAGCATTGGTCTTTTCAATTTTTTCTTCTTCTGTAGATTAGGGGCCTTTGTTCGAATCCATATCGATTTCTTCCCATTCGTATACCGGAGGTTATAAACTAAGTAGTGGTACAACAGGGGGCGAGGTGGGGGGCAGGGGCGGTGTCAACCGACTCTATATGTAATTAACAATGAGCCCACCAGTCACACGTATTTATTCGTCAACGTGTCAAACGGTTCAAAGTTTATGTCCCTGCACTTATAATTTTACGTTACCACTGGATCGACAGACGGAGTGAGAGAATGACGAAGAAAAGCTGCCACTTCGAGTCGGAGGGGTGCAGCAGCGATTTTGGCTCGTGATTGATTCCATCGGGACCGTAAATTATCTTGTTTGTTTACAAACACGTGGCTAGCTGTTCTTTTATTGTTCTTTTCTTCGCATTAAAATACTCCCTGAAACCCACATAGTTTACATTGCGAAAGGAAATTGCTACTTTGACATAAACTTTGTTAAATTTTCAGTGGAGAGGGTCCTACAACACGACTTGTATTTGGCAATGAAGGCGCACATGGTTCCAGAGAAGCAATGGCAATTGGTAAAATATTTACATTCATGAAATAAAATGGATATACAGATCTGGAAATCGGCTGTATGAAATTGTCGTAAATATGTCGACTTAGAGTCGTTAAACTTTGACGTGGGTAAACAGGGAATAGTGGTTCATAACATGGACATCATAATACTAACCAGTTCCTGCCACAAGCAGAATAGGTCAATGGCACCAATTTATGTATACGTTATGTTTTTAAAAGGAGGTTAGAATATTGTGTGATTTTCATGATATTTTCTCCGTATAGCTCCTCGGTTTTCATGTTCACTTTTAAAACAGTATAGTTATTGGTTACAGTCTCATGAAAATCGAGCAATGCAGAATACAAATCTCTGAATGTGTGACATGAAAAGAAATCTGAAAATTAATGCGTGAAGATACTGTAAATCTTGAATTTAACTGTAAGCAGTTTATTACCAATTTACATTATTTTCTGTCTCCAGATAAACGCAATTAAAAAAAAAAAGTAGTATAGATTTTTTGGCAAACTCTATTGTATATACAAAGTTTCAGTTGAAAACTAATGAATGATGTGTATATTATTATATACTGATGGGCTGTACCGCCCAAATTTGTACCTTCTGAATAAACATGATCTACTATCTACACTAAACAATGACAATCAGAACGATATTTTTATCTTATTAAGGACGACGGACCTATTTTATTTCTATTGTTATTTTATTAGAATTTTATGAATTGGAGTTACAATCAATTTACGAATTTAAGATCCAATCGTATATCAACACGTAAATAAATCAACATACTATGTGTTAAAATTTTATGTCTCATATAATGAAATTTTAAAACCAAAAAATCTGAATATTTTCCCTATATGATAGCGGGATTTAAGACATGACGAGTTTGTCAGAAAGTCGATTGAACAATTAATTGAAAATTAAAAACCGTTCGTGGTCAGAGGGTACGATTTTAGTCGAGAGCAAATCGGTTGAAAAACGACGAAAACTCCTATTGCATGGCTGCACACCTAGTTAATTAAATGCGCAAAACACGCCGTCCTTAGATCTGCACGACTTTCTGTCACATAAAGGATAACTGTATCACGAGCAAAAATATCGTATTTGTATAAAGATGGCAAATATAATTTTTTAACTGAAAACGGTCCGTGAAAGTCTTTTAATACTTATTTCAGTTTCAATTCTTTGAAAATCATAGCGTTGAGACAAAAATTTCATTACTGCCTATTTATAGATGGGCAGAAATGGCATTTTCTTCTTTTGTTATGTACATGAAACTGTTTTTGATTCCACGTGACGTAGCGCCAAGTGCACAACCTTAAATCAGGGAATGGCAAAATGACTTTATAAGTGATTGATGTGCAAATTAAAAGAAACAATCCGTTGCTGCTTTTAATATAATATTTTATTTTCAAAGTTGATTTCATAAATTGGCATGAAATCTTTTTGCGGTCGATAATAGTTTTGATAACTAATGGTCTTTATGAACTATTTAACAAAACATTTTCGTTTTTATAGTAACTTCGCACCTTGCGACTCAGTTTTATCTGCATGATCTGATGTACATGTAAAAGAAACAATGCATTTTACTTAACTACTCATGTTTTAATTAGCGTTAATTGCAAGCAACTTGCATCCCTCGTTATAAAACAGTGTGGAAAAGCAAGGTCTGTATACCATGAATATAATTAGTTTTGCAACTGTATTTAACCATTTACATACAACAGTTTCATATATGCTCAAATAATGAGATTATTATCATAAATTTGATGTAGCTAACGACCATAAATTGTTTTATTGTGTCTGGAAATTTGGCATACTCATATAATTCGCATTACTGAGCTAATTTCCTCCGTGACATTTTAACAGATGCCAACAAAGAGAGGAGTAGCTATAAACGAAGTGATAGTGGTGCATCCACCGGAACGAATGGGAGAACATTTACACGTGTAGGAACCATCAACATGTACAATTTGAAATTATAGCTAAATTCAACTCCAAAATTAATATATATCTGGTAAAAGATAACAATTATCTGTCTTTCTCTATTTTTATATACGGTTTTTTATAAATATAATTATGGCCGACACTCCGAAATGGAGTATTTTTTTACTGATGGGAAAGCTAATATTGTACAGCTTTTATCGTTAGTCAGCGGTACTATACATGTTAATTACACATATAATTCTGTTTAGTCGACTAAATACTGATGTTTAGTGACAATGTTTCACACAATTCTTAATTCACCAGATGCTGACCGAGAATCTCATTGTTATCAAATGAACTTTTTTATTATAATGTTTTATGAAGTAATAACTTACAACATATGATTGTAGTGTTTTAAGACCAAAATTTCTTTATATAAATTTGATTGCTATACTTTAACAATTTTGTTTCTTTTGATTATATAATAAAAGAATAATAATGTTTTACGGTGCTACCGTTGTGGCGAGCGCAGCAAGAAATTACACATACCTTGCATCATTGTCAACGTAGTGATATTTTGACAGTTATCAACTAACATCAAAGAGTTTTTGAGAGAGAGAGATTTATATAATATTTCTAAGTTTTAAAAAAAATCTTACAAAATACATATAGACTTGCTTCCCCCTTAAACCGTTCCTTACTTTTGGAGAGAATTGATGAGTCTGTAAAATGTTATTTGTTTAATTTTGGTCAAAAGTGTAAAGAATAAGTACAGTATTATTTTTCTTTTGTACCTTGTTATTATCTAACTTATTTTTTTTTTCCTGGTTCATATATTTTTTTTAAAATGTGTTTATTTTTGCATTCTAATTACATACGTTGAATGTGCCCCCGGTCCCTGTTTGAAGGTGTGTAATTTCCCGTTTTTCAATTTAATGGTTTGACAATATGTAATATCTGCATAGATTTTTTAAATGTTTAATTTTTCCTTTTATTCTTTTTTATTTAGTTCAAAATGACCTATTTTTTCACCCCCTCCCTAACTTATACTTACTGTACATGCATGCAAAATTAGCTTAAAATTGGATCGATATGACAGTAAAGTCTCTCTATCAAACCCAAAAAAAAAATAAAAACAAATCATCTGAGGCAGTTATCGCATTTTATACTGAAATAGCTAGTACACGCATTACAGATGTTTGATCCACCTCTAAATTTATCGCGGGAAATATAGCGCGAGATCACTGTGACGTCATACGTTAAAATCAATAATCATTTGTTTACGTATCTCGACTCAGTACGAATAAATGGAAGCATGTAAAAAATCTCTTGGGTCTCGCCAAAGCTTGCGCAGTACTCAAAACGTGTCTTCAAACCTCAAGACACCGTTAATTACGAGTTAAATGTCGGCCATTTTTGGCATAGCACCACGGGTGAAAACATTAGAGAGCATTATGGGACGTAGACAAAAAATTTTGTTTGATGAATCTGTAGGTTTAGCTCGTTCTTTTTCCCGCGCACACTGGTTCTTAGAGCTCGCTGCGCTCGCTATTATTGATTTAATATATGATGTATGTAAGAAGGGGAGGACTATCTTTTGTCCACTTTTTTTTTTTTACTTGATTCAATAAACTTTGTTCAATTCAATTCAAAGATTTATTCATTTTAACTTACAATAAGTGTAATCCAAAATGCATTATCCATTTTCAAATCGAAATATGTTTCCAACATGTACGTAATGAAATATATTTGAATCATTAACAGAAAAGAGGGGGAAAAAAGAAGTTTCGACTGCAAACTTTAAATTGTTATCTGAGAAAATACAAGCTGCAGGCGATGAAATGGACACCCGACGTACGACGAACATAAACAAATTGTAGGTCGGTTAACAAGGCTGGTCGCTGGCGATGAAAAATAGCGAATACAGTAAGTGTTAGAATACCAAAATACAAACAAAACAATCCCAAATATTGACAAATCATTACGCCCGGGTGTAAATAGTCTGCCCTTTCCGTGAACCAGGCACAACGTGAGGGCTATTCACCCCAAAGTTCCGTCAGGGAGTCGGTGACATATTGTATCTTATACGAATCATTTGGAGGAAAAATATAATTTACGAATGTTTGCTGTAAGGGATATAGCTATTTTTGTAATAGTGTTCATCAATATTTGATTTTCATTGAATAAAAAATTTGAAAAATTCAGTCAAGTATTCCTAATTCTTAGAGTTCAAAACTTTTATCATCATCTTATCAATAATTATTTATTTTTTAAGAAAAATAACATAAAACCCCAATCCAATCATTTTTACATGTATCAAAAAACATATTAAAACGTTCCACTTATTTAATGAACATTCTTTAAAAGGCATCATTTCAATGATTTAATTTTACAACAATCCGGCTGAATATGTGTCTAAAAATAGGGGGAACCAAAAAACTAAATTTATTTTTCTTCAGATCATCTCAGAGATTATATTTTCATTTTTAATTGAGAGTTTTTGTTTGATACATTTCTGCTTCTTTTTTTATTTTAATTTGAAGATTACAAACAATATAGCTCTGAAACAGATCTTTAAAAAATCTTCAAAAGGGTTAAATTGTGTAAAAATGAAATTGCTATTTATTCATCGGTGCAAGCTCGTGCTACATGAAAACTGTAATGATCATACCAAACAGGAATTTCCTAAATTTGGATGTCAATATTGTGGATTTCCATAAGAAAGAACATTTAAAGCAATGTTGTTAGATATCACAACAGAGCTAGAAGCGCCTGATTCTGTAGGGGTGTTTGATTTCCAACGTACACTATTTGTTTACTCTGTTATACATGAATGGCAAATAAAATAAACTAATGTCACTCAACATTTCTCTTTCTGTAAGAAAAGATAAAACAATATTTTCAAAAATGCTAGGATGTGTCAAAAACGAGACCACCTCACGATTGATTCGCTCTGTGGCTGTAGAAAAAACACCATGCGATGATCTCGGGGCATCTTTGGGATGTTTTTGACAAATTAGCTCTTGCTCGCCTTCTATCTCTCTCACAATAAATACCATCTCCATCAGTTCCAAAGCACAGAGTCAGGTTTCACGTCTTCAAACCAGCGAAAATTATTTTGACCCGAGGCATAAAATAAACAAACTTAAGATGGAAAATAAACAGATATCAATTCAAAGATACTTAGTGATAACGATATTTATAAACATTTATCACTGATGGGCAGGGATTTCTAATGTTTGCCAAAATATTTGCCAAGACGAGAAAAAACAGTTTTGTACCCGCACATGTTAGAGCGAGGTGTCTCCTTGCGAGGGGCTATTTGAAATTCGTTATCAAGTTGTCAAAAACATATTTTGGTGACTTATACCAAATGTTTGGATTAAAGAAGATCGGGCCCGTTATTTGGCATGCATGTGCAGCGTTGACCCTTGACCCCATGTAAACGTCTTCAAAAGGACCCCATCCCGGCATTCCGGAACAGCCATTCCGACAGATGCGCAGAAGACAGAGCCATACATACATAAGACTGCCCTCTCGCTTGTCTTTTATTTGAGTAGGTTCATATATTGATTACGTGTTTGGACCAACACTTGTCAAACTCGTGATTTATTTTAAATTCTATTGAAAAGGTTATCAAATAGAAACGATCCGGATGACAGCCAACTTACTTTTATCGCAGTGTTGGACAACATATGGTTCATTTCTTTTTGATATATCAATCATTTTTGCACATAATCAAGCCAACAAGGTGCTGTAGCACAGGAGAAGATTTGTGGGGATTGGATCCTTGCAGAAGACGGCGAAAGACTATTTCCAATATCTTATTCATACTATACATAACCCTAATATTATAGCAATCCCAATTAGCAATTTGCTAATATAAAAACTAGTTTATCTTACTAATGTATAATATAAAAATGTTATATAGAAGCGTTTGGTTTTTTGGTTAATTTAATTTAAATATCATTTTGAAAATTGGTAACCGAGTCAAATGCTCTTTTTTTTAAAGGGTCTCTCAATACCAAGTTACGTAACTAATAGATGAATGAAATAATGATCTTCGGGGGCATGAACAAGATTTTACTCAAAATCCTGGTGTAGATTTGACGAGACAGGACCTTGGACCACTGTATATCGTTGTAAAACTGCTAGAGTCAGCTGCCATCTTGAGTCTTTTCTGATCTCTCTGTCTGCATTATGAGATCAAATGAAAACAGAGACTCGAAATATATTTTCTACCCGAGTTAATCACAATGCTTTAGTTTTTAATCAAGTTTCACGGCATGAATGTCGAATAATAGATTATTAATCTGACTCTTTTATCGCGCGCCGTAACGCGTTCACAACAATGCAACAGTTGCTGGCTGCTTTGATGGTGGCCATGGAAGAAGAGGTTACGTAGAAGAAAACAACATCTCGTATTTACGGTCCCGGGGAAAATTTAATAAACATTGGATTAGGAGACGTATAATAACTTTGCTCACTGTTTCAATATGTCCATACAACAAACTGGAACATCAAAGGCCGTCTTTTTCTTCTTTGCGATAGGCGTGTTTGGTTCGGACATGATATTAACAACATGGTGATTATTGGAAGGTCGGCGTACACAATATTGTGTAAATCGAACAGACCTTTCATTTTTAGAGTGGTGTATAATTCTTTCCTTTTTTCCCGTTAACTGATTCATCTTTGAGCAGATTTACATTTATATGCCGGTATTAACAGTAGAGAATGTATAGATCTTTGAATCATTTCTTTTATGTTAACTTTACTAACACGTGTGCTAGCAACTCTGACATTTCATTTATAAATAAATGCGTCTGTAATTGCCGGAATTTGGCGATTTCAGTCACACCAATGGGCTCCTAGTGCAATATCTAAAAGTATGCTTAGAAATAGAAGAAATACTTTTAGATTAATCATTGGTGACATATTCCTAAACATGTTTCATACTTGAGTTTTTAAGTATTAAAATTTTCTTTATAGAAAAAATGAATTTTATCATCTTCATTTCACACCAGAGAATATTGCAAGTTCGTATTAGTTTTAAATATTGATATTCTTAAAATAATGAAAATTAATCAATCTTGTCATCTTAACAGGATAATAGCTTGTGTAAATTTTTCGTAATATATTTTCGCTTGAATAAAATAATGCGTAATTTAATGTCAGAATATGAATGTATTATAAAATGAGAACTGTTCAAACTGCCATAGAGGACTATTTGATATTATAGTTTAAAAAATATTTTTTTTTGAAAAAATTCATTAAGGATTGGAAAGCAGGTATATAGTCTATGTATATCCTCTCCTTACGCATTTTTTATATTAAACAATATGTTAGAATTTGAAGAATTTTTTTCAAGTACAATATAGAAGAATTTTTTATCTTACAGTTATTAAGTATTTTATGGGTAAAAGTAGTTTATTCAAGACCCCCCCCCCCCCCCTCCTTTCCAAAAAAGATGATAAAAACACACATAAAAATCAGTATCACAATCGTAAAACTAATTCAACAATTTTGTAAAAATTAAAAAATTATTGCTCTTGCTATTTTTAAATTAACCACAAGTATATATCAATTAACGATTTTGCATTGAGGATATACCGAATTATAATAATGAAATAACTACAAACTTATTCTAATATTTTTAATAAATCATAAGGTATATTGAAGAAAAAAATAAACATTGTATAATTCTTACGACTGATGCCTTATTACTTGATCTGACAGTGGATCTTCATGTGTCCACTTAGTGGTCAACTGTTCTATTTTATTGCACATCTTAGAGCACTATAGTTTGAGTTCTGTGGAAAAACTTTAGTCAGGTTGTTCTAGTTTCACCTAAATTGTTTCTACTGAGGGTAGGTAAAAGTCCTCGTGCTGTTAGGGAATTCTGCGTCATCACATCAGGGGAGGTAAACGCTGACACGGGCGAGACCGGAAGTCCGTGAAACCCCTTAAACACACTCAAATCAAGACCCCGGTTGTTGGGAGAGGACTGGTCCATTTGGGAGAACGACATGGCGGCT
Source organism: Magallana hongkongensis (assembly GCA_016163765.1). Lineage (NCBI taxonomy): Eukaryota > Metazoa > Mollusca > Bivalvia > Ostreida > Ostreidae > Magallana > Magallana hongkongensis. The sequence continues at coordinate 59,296,399 of WFKH01006014.1, read as the reverse complement.
TGGGGTGGCCACTGAAGGAAAGAACTGTTGGATTTATTCACTGGTTGTTGGGAATTAATGTCCAAACCCAGCAGTCTGTCAACTGAGAAATTGGTGGTCCGCGGACTCGGGGAAGAATTTGCCGGAAGGGACGAAGATGGAGACAGCAATCCTCTGTACGGATACATGGGAAACCCGGAATACCTCAAGGAACCGGACGTGGAAACAGGACTTGCAGACCCTAGATGAAATAAAGATGGGAATGGCCAAATGTAGGACCCGGGTTTGCCGGTGTGGCCAAAGTACGGGTAAACAGGAGATTGGTACCCTCCAAATCCCGCTCTCTTCAAGGCCGCCAGGCGGCTCCTGGACGCTGTCGTGGATCTCCGCCGGAGTTTTCCGGTGGTTCCTCCAATAAACACGTCATCACACGAGGGGTCCAGCATCCAATAGTTTCCCTTCCCAGGGTCATCGTAGTGACGGGGGACCTTAACAAAGCACTTGTTCAAACTGAGGTTGTGTCGGATGGAGTTCTGCCAGCCTTGTTTGTTGTCTTTGTAGTAAGGGAAGTTCTTCATGATGAACTCGTATATCCCATTCAAGGTCAGTCTTTTCTCGGCACTGCTTCTGATGGCCATCATTATGAGAGCATTGTAACTGAATGGAGGCTTCTCCGACTTCTTGCTGTCGCTCGACTGTTGCGAGTCTTTGTTGTTGTTGCGATCGGAATCGTCGCCGTCATCGTTTCCTATGTCATTGTCTTTGGTTTCGGGACTGGAAGGTGGTAGATCACAGTTTTTAGGAAACACCTTTTCATAATATTCAGAGTTTTGCATCTCAGATTCTAAAGATTCCACATCCACATTGCTAGAATCATCTGCCTGAATGTCTAGATTTTCTGAGGAGTCGTCGTGCTCATTCATCGCCATATCATCGCTTTCGTCGTTTAAATCTTCACCAAGCACCCGACTTATACTGAAAGAGGGTCGCCGAGCAAAATTTACGGGAGTTCCAAACTGCACCATGGTTGTTAATGAAAAATCCGTCTGCTTCCTCTGTGCTACTATCACTACATTCAAATAATAATTTGTCAAAATTACACTGTTTATAAATTGGATACAAATCTCCCAACTCCAATAAAGTAGACAATTTGATGATGCTTCCAGCTGAGCTTGCGCCGCCTGCCTATTTAGCATCGACCAATGAAAATCGAGGAAATTACTCGAGCGCGCGATAAACCCCGCCTTTTTGTTTATTGGATCAAGCTCCTCGCGTTGTCGACTTGTATCAATGTTCATCGATAACATCAACACGCAGATAACATACTGAAATACCACTATTATTCTATCCAATCATAATAAAATCAACGGGATATTTTGTTGTTTGGCAGATTTGGTACCTTATCGGGTATGGTAAAGATTTTATCAATTTTTATAAAAAGAAAATCGACAAATCCCATCCCTTTAAAAACGAAAAAAAAAAATATTATTAATTTCTTTTTCTTTCCAAAGATCCAAACATTCATATTTATAATTTAACAAATATTTTGTTATGCAAATAAGTACATAATAGGATTGGACATCAGGCTATGCCTATTTTAGAAAAATTAATAAATGATCAGTATAAAAATATGATTATATGCATTGTGACCATTTGATGAAATTCAAATAATATAACCAAAAAATTGGTTTTAAAAATGTTTGTAACTTCAATTGCAAATTAATTTATTGAAGATTGTCTTTTTTAATTTAAAATATTATTTTAAAATATTATATTATCAATACTGTTGTACATTTATCTTTCAAAAATGAATAATAGATACAATTGTGCGATTAAAGGGGATGGGGTTATCTGTGGGTACTTGTTCTTGAAATGAGGATTGAATATGAATTCAACGATCTCTAAGAAAGAGCAGTTCGACAGTTGATGTAGCAGAAAATACGAGAATGTGCTAATAATTAATGCTTCCCAAGACGGAATACAAAGAAAACACACAGCAGGCCTTCGTGTTATTTACAAATTGATCCAATTAGACGACTAAAAGGTTTATAATGGCGTAAAAGTTAACTCATATGTGCTTACAGATGCGTCAACACAACAACGGGTACGGACTAAATAAATAAACTGGGGATAGAGCGATTCATCACAACAAACACATTTACATAACCTTCTGGATAACTGTCCTCCGCTCTTTAGTTACCTTTCTTCTACCAGACAAAGCGGCCTTTGGTAGAGTCGTAGGTAGCCGGAGTATTACATGTTAAGTACATCTTCCTGCAGAGTCCAACCAAAACTAATCACGTGACCCTTGAGATTATTCACGTCCAAAATATGCTTTATTTTGCTGTAGGGTATCTCATTAGAGGCAAACGCTTTCACGACACAACAAACAATGACTACTAATTTGATCTTGTTAAAAGCTGTTCCAATTACAATCAAGATAATATGCCCCTTTAAGCAAATAAATGCTTGTCTGATGGCGGTATCGGCACGAACTTGGTAGCCCATCTCCTGTCAGCCTACAATTACATATTCCTGCTTCAGCCATGCACACCGAGCGGCAGAAGCTTGGACACCAACACAGATATTGATGAAATTTAGAGTGTTAAAATGTTTGGTTTTTAAATATGGTTTTTAATATGGTTTTATGTGACCACTTTCAGGTGATACAACAGAAAAGTCACTCTACAATGGTTAAATTATTCCATATTTATTTATTTATTTATTTATTTATTTATTT
>WFKH01006014.1:59243771-59293580 GCA_016163765.1 Magallana hongkongensis | reverse complement strand
AGAAAATTTACCTCCTCATCTGATTATGCTTATAATTTTTTTTTTAAATGAAAAAAATGGAATAACAATGCAAAGTGCGAATATGAACTAAAATATTACTGTTGTGGACAAATAATTATAACATACGACACATTCATAGGATATCTGGCCACTAAAGTAGCGCATATTAAGAATGAAATTTAATATACTGTGGTGTTACATTTAAAAATAATGGATGCGATTTCAATAAAAAACTATGTTTCGAAACTTTTGTGAGGAAAAAGAACACTATTTGATATATACTCAAATTGTTATTGTAAGTTTGGTAGAATACTAGTATTGTTCACAGTTGTAGAGGATTCACTCTATGAAATTTATACAAGTTATAAGATAGTATATGTGATTAAATGCAGTGAAATAATTTCAGTGTTGGGAAACGTTCTCCCAAAGACATTAGTAAATAGATTTAGTAATTAGAATTATTTTTTAATTTGAAATTTGAAATAGCAGAAGTGGACTATTTTATGTAAAGTCAAAAAATGGGTGAAGAGTCCAGTGTAACACCGTTTACCAGATATTTTCAGCGGCTTGAATTTTTTGCGGTTTAAACCCTACAAGGTATCACATTATATTCTGCGTTTTCAATTTCTGCGGTTAGATGGTGAACAAATGGAAGAACTCGGCTTGTAATTTGGTTCTTTGGTGTTTTGTTTAATGAGATATTTCATCGATTGTCATTTTGACTGTTTTATATTGGTCCAAATTATATAATTCACCAGAAAAACTAGATTCTTTTCACAGGAAACAATTATAATGAAAGTAACAAATTCTTCCTTAAAATCAACTTATACAACATGGCACAAACAAAAAAGGTTTTGATTAGGGTTTTTTAACACTGTCTACACTGTTTTTATGTTTTTGTTTTGTTTTTTGTTTTGGAAGGGGGGGGGGCAGCCTAGAAGTACGTACTTTCTGTACAGTTTCTTTTGTTCTTAGATATAACTGGACACCGTCATATATTTTGCAGGACTTTAATATTAAATATACTTTATTTTTATAAGATACACAGAAATAGGCATACATGTGATAATTTTCTTTAAATCTTTTATTACTTAAAAAAATTATCAAAGTTATGAGAATGTGTTTTTGACATTATTTCGTTGCAATTTTAAAATCCGCATTGTTCAGACTCTTTAAAAGTTATTTCATTATAATAAACATTAGCTATATAGTCATTCATATTTATCTTTTATCTTACTGTTTCAATAAATCTCCTGAGTTAACGTACTGGTATATATTTGCAACAATTTGCTATTTTTTTTTACGGTTGCATTGGGTTATCAGACATATAAGAGTACAACTTAAAACATTCTACATGTATAAAAATACCACTGTGTTAAATCAGAATATAAACAATATAAAAGGTATAGATGAGGGGAAGCGAGTTCGCGGACGAAACTATTTGGTATAACATTCAACACTAATTTGTGTGCCGGATATTATGAAGGAAATTATTTTAGATGTTTCGGAATGAACGACTGAATGAAACTCATAGAGAAAAGGAAACGTGTGTTTGAATCCTTTCAATCCTTGTTTCCAAACAGAGTCTACCTAACACAGAACAATGTAAATAAGTGATACAGTTTCTATTTCCTGGCTCTAAGAGTGGCCGTATGTTAAACCTCAATTTGTCTGATTACAAAACAGTTGAGTTCGCCTTACTCGTTTACTTTTGATTTTAAAATCTGTATCAAACTTCAAGAAGGAATTAAGCACATTGAATTAATATTTCACAAAAGAGCTAGGTGGTCCGTTACTTATTTAGATTTCAAGTAAATAAAATATCACATGGTAGTTTTCAAAATATTTTAAAAATGCAACATCTCTTTTCCATCTGTTCTGTGTAAAGTTTATAAAGAGATGCTGATAAAGGGGTGCATTAGAAAAACAAAGTAACGAATGTCATTTATTTTTCACGGATGAATTAATACTAGCGCACATCAAATATTAGACATATTAATGAAGGATGCGTGTAATAGGTTCAGACGCTGAGCGTTGTCGAGCGTTGGTGAGCGGCGGCGAGCGGCGGGTACCTGTTCATCACACGTCACAAACATTACCTGGGACTCGTCAATGGTCACCGCCAGAAGTCAACTGTAATGTCACTACAACAGAGAAACAACCAAGGCTAGAGGATACAGATTGTTTGGGGAAAACAATTTTGCGGTAAAATTGTATTAAAAATCCGTATATTATATATTACATAAGAAATTACATTTAGAGCTAGAATGCATATGAAATCTAGCCCATTAAGTAGATATAATTAACAAAACACGTTCTTTCATAATATTTATTTGCTTCATTAATTAATGATAACCCCTTACAAACTGCTTAAATGTCATAAATGCACAATATCACTATAATAAACAATTACTTACTCACTTAATGTTAAATACTTGGTCGTGTTACTTTTTGACAATTAATTTAGTTGTCGACTTTACACTCAAACTCAGTATTTAAACGTATACACGAATCGAATTTTTTACAAATTATGTTAGAGGGAAAACTTAATAATAATTATGTAATAGTCGAAAACCAGCATTTCCTTTACATCCTTATGTTTAGAAGAAGAAAACAATCATGAAAAAAATGTTTTTTAAAACCAATACTTACATCAGCAAATTAAAAATAATTGAGAAAAAGGTTAGATTTGATCCCCCCACCTACGGAAGCCGTCAATTTGTAATTCATTACTGCCTGCTCTCCGGATAAGTCCGGGCGCTGGGTAACAATTACTGGCTGTAAGGCTGCTATTTCTTCCCGGCGTCTGTCATGTTGTCTTCGCGGCCCAATGGCTCCCCTGTTATTTCCCTCAATTATTGGACCAACTTTGCAGGAATTTGTCGACCCGTTTTCTATGAAGTTAATCAAGTGACACCATAACTGTCAGAGTGAAGTGCTGTTTGATTTCATTAGGCGCTTGCTTGTTTTCCGCGTGTTTTAATACTTGTAAATCAAACACTAATGATATATCCATATCGACAAGACGACCAACATCTTGTCAAAGACCTACATTGCTCTCTCTCTGCCTTAATAGCTTCGCACGCTGGTCATTCTTTTCATTCTAGCGCTATTGATATTAAACATGATGCCTTTCTGTATTAGTCCGAAGACTCTGGTCATTGAAATTTTTCATTTCCCAGAGGGTGAATCTCTCTGCAATCTTCACATTTTCTTAATCTTCATCTTACTTTTGTTTAAATTTCTAATGATTTTTTGTTGAACTTTGTTATATACTTCATATTCCGAAGTTAACTTATGAAAAGCAATCAGAAATCGTTTATTTTCGATGCGATCACAATTTTCAAACCTTTGGACTATGGAGTTGATGCTCCTTTTTTTGCTCTATCTTTAAAACATTTATCAAATTGTTACCATCCATGTTACGTAAAATAATATTCTATATGCAATATTTTCATTGTAATGAGATAATCAGTAAACCTCAGGTCTGGTTCTGATCCCCTTTTCTTGCGTAGGGTACACGTTCACAATCAGGTGTCTAAAAGGCATACGTACGTAGGATATATAGTTCAAATCCCAAAACAAATTCGCTGTAATATCACATATAAGTTCTGCATGCAATAACAACTCATACCAATGAACGTTTGCGTTTCAAAGCAATTCCCGAAACTTTACTTTGCTCTTAAAATGAATGAGTAAAGATGATATTTGACACCTCACCCCCAACTACTGAAAGTGTGTCCGCTCCCCCCCTCTCCCCCTGTGACAACAACACCTGATGTGCGCTAATAAACTGTTTAAGAAAAAGCAATTACAATTTATTATTGAATACTGATTATTCTTTTAGTTTCGATTGAAAGAACGACAACTCGGAAACGATTTCTACGTCGAACATTGATTACCTCCCTTGTACCATAGTTGATACATGTATTAACAGAGTACATTCTTAATAAGTAACATTTAAATGATTATATTGCAGCCAGTTACTTTAATTAAGGTATCTCACTCGTCACGTTTTAAGTTCACTGCACATATGATCATTTTCTTTGAAATAAGTATGAATATATTTATTAATTAGCACAGAAAGATGTTTACTTTATTATTACTCAACATTCATGAAGAAAATTAATCTAAACTTAATAAACAGTCAAGTTTTGTCAAGAACTATATTTTAGTGCGGAATGTTTTCTAGAGGAAAATTTCGGAATATATTTGGATAAGTTGGTCTTTTAATCTCTGATTTACAGTAGCAGTTAGCCATTTCATATTGACAAAATTTTGGTCGAACTTCAAAACTTATATAAAATAATACAGAAACGCTGGCCTGAATCTTACCTGTAAACAATTTAATTAATGACCTGTATATGGGCTTTTGGATGGCTACATTGCTGCCACTCTATATTTATGAGTTAAAAAACTGAAATTTAGTTTACTTAGAATTCATAAATCAAACCTAAAATTCAACGAAAATTATTTTTATGATCCTAAACTTTAAACACGATAGAATGTCATCCATAAGTCACGTCAGTTTTGTGTTTACATATGGGCGTTACAGGAATAAGAAAGACAAGATAGATCGAAACTGTTTTCTTCAATCGATTTACACGACTTACCCCAACCTTTGAAAGCTTAAGAAGATCCGCTTGCATTACAATTAATCATTTTCTAGAATGGATTCAAATTCACTTTAAAATTATTCTAGTTGTCCATAACTTTATTTCAGTTTTTTTCCTATCTTAGATGAATAGATGACATCACAGGTTTGATGGGCAGTAAAGGATGAAATTTTAATTACAACCGTCAAAAATTAAAGATATATAAAAGATAATGGATTGCTGGTGCGATAATAATATCGTTTCGTCCTGTCCGTTTCCTGATTCTGTCAGTGCCGTGCATGAAGCCTCATTAACATAGAACCCTCCAGAACTTACGTAAGCTTGCCGCTCGTCCTTCATATAAATTACAAACTTCTTCACTCGGTGACAGGAAATGGCTCTTTTACAAACAAGGTGTTGACATTTTTTTTTCAACGGATTTGGAAGTCGGTTCACACATTTGAATGTTGTTTGTGTCAAGAGTCTTCAAAACACCAACGAGGCAGACTCTGAAGTACAAACCATCTTTAGGTACATTAAAACTTTGCTTAGTGGAAAATTTAGCATACTAGGCGAGAAATTGTTGGGATTCATAAAAATACAAATTTGGAAATTTATGTCTTACAATTAATTGCTATTAAGTGTTATAAAGTCGGTAATTATGGTTTAAGAGGAAAATTTTATAGTGTTATTTACGGCTTCATGTTTGCACGTGATTATTTTTCAACCATATTATCATTATGTTCTTTACTCAATCACGTGGCCTTTTAGTTTTTTCTCTTTTTTGGGGGGGTTGGGGGATGGGTTCGGTGGGGGAATGAGAATTTCTAACTTTTTAAGTTTCCGTTTTTCTGTGACCCACACTTGTGGAGCTTGACTTCCGGACAATCGTATTTTCATACTCCACCCACGTCAGAGGAATCAAAACTTTACAATAATTGGCAAAATCAGCAGTTCCCAAGAATAACAGTGTTATATTTATGACCCTCGTTAAATCTGTAGTACTAACAGAAGTGCTACCTTTGGTGCAGTTATTAACATGTGTTGTATTGATGTGACGGAAGTCAACAGGTAGATGTCCAAAACAACAAACTGCCATTGTTCTCATCGTCTAAAATTACCAAGTTTTTAATTATTTCGAAACTTTAGGTCAACGAGAGCACCCCATGAATGAATAGAGGGTCTCTTCAAACAAAAACAAGACTTTGAAGAACTGAAGCCATTTGTGTGCGATAATTAACACTGATAATTGACATCTTATGGCTCATAGATATATTTTATTCATGAGAATATATAATGTAATAACTTGGTGTAATTTATTCAGCTATATCTTTCACCTGTCAGACTTGACAACCTACACTACAGAAAAACCCATGACGTACAACCAGACCAATGTTCTTCACCTCCACGCCGCCAGTTTACACGTGCATTTTAATGTTCATTCGAGTCGTCGGAAAGAAAAGGACATGCTACTCAAATCCTCACAACAAGACCCATGGCCCCTTTATACATTAGCAGTGTAGGTCAAGGTCGAAATATACTTAAAACTGTCCCTTTTATGGGAATTTCGTAACCACGTGATAGGGTGATAAGTTACAACGATCGTCAAGTCGGAAAGTATTGACAGCGGAAGCCTTAGTTCTCATGCTGTTCGTATGAAATAGTCATATGCTGGTTTTCATGTCTGAATTTTCTAAACATAAACGTTTGTACACAAAATTAGAACTAGGGTATATTTAGTTATTTCAAAGCAGGTACTATTTTTACTATTTAACTAATAGAAACATCGGGATACTGACTTAACTGTTTTTTGTATTTTTGCAATGCTTTTTTTTTTTAGAAGTTACACTTCTAAATGGTTGACCGATGTTCTACAATCTTCACACATAGAACTATTCCATTCATATGAAGACAAAGGTAATTCGTTGATCACACGTATTCACAAAGAAGACAATATCAAATACCTTTTTCAAACTTTATTTCATCATACAAAAGTGCAAAACAAAAGAATTCAACTTATAAAATGATACCAATAACCGCCTAAGTCATCAAAACAATGACAAACTAACATAGCTGTGCAATGTTCCAATGTAAGGACTATATCTACAACGGTGAACAACAAGCGACTTCTGAGAAGGTTACTGTAGCGAGAACTTTAAATGCTCAGATGATGCTGCAACGATCGACAGTACATGTCCAATCTTAATGATAATGAAATTGTTCTATGCAATATTTGATAATGGAGAGTAGCTTCCATGAGTTTCACTACCCTTTGTCAATATGTTGTGCACTTTGGGTGCCTAAAATGATTATTTGTTTGGATTTTATTTCAAGTATTGCATTTCGAACACGCCCCAGGGGTACACTCTCCTTCTAATCGTTCATAAATCACAGATCACAGGCTCGTGGATTCACTCTGTTCATTGATCAGCAGTTCAAAGTTTGTTTTACCTGGCATTTTGTTGTTGTTTCTCTCAAAGTTCTGTAAGTTTTTGTAGCCATTCATATTTGAGCCACCATCTTGGTTTTTGGGATTGTTTGCGTCCTCCAGCGCGCGGATCATTTCTTTCAGGTTTTTGTTTTCTTCCTGTAGCACTTCAATGTCCGACATGAGTTCGTCATTCTCCAACTGAAGGGACGCATTGGATCGCTGTCTTTTGATTGATTTGACCTCTTCCTGGTAAATAGCCTTCTCTTCTAGTAGATCTGTCAATCATAATGTCATAGTATGAATATATAAAGACGTTATGCAATGGTAAATAATTATGAAATCAAAATTATGAAATGTGAATGTTTGCATTCTAATGAATTCATTGCACTTCTAATGCATAAATAGCTTTTGTTCGTCTCACACAGAAATCATCAACGAATCCTTTCACTATGGAAAGTAAGAGACTCTAATAAACAAGAAATGATTGATTGATTGTTCTAATAAGAAATGGTATATTGTCAAGCTAATCAAGTGAAAAAACACTCAGTATGTAAAGTAATGCTAATCGGTTTAAAAAATTATATACGCATATATAGAGTTCAAAACGGGTTGAAATGACAAAATAGCATGGCACCAAGTGGCACGATTAGTTTTTGTTCACTTTCTATTGCATATTTTAAAAATGGCATTATGTACTTGATAGGACGTAAAACAGAATGAATCTATCATGCTGTAAATTTTGTATTTACTACCATCTGGTACATTAAAAGTTTACCACATAAAACATCACTGTGAAGCTTATACCTCATAGAAATTAACTGATGCTTTAAAGTTTCAGTGTTATGTTAAACATGACATTTACGAATTTTTTTATTTTACAATTTTTCGGGGGGGGGGGGGGGCTTATATTTTTTTTAAATATGTTCTAACATTCAACAATATGTTGATCGATGATAAATATTTGTCTTATTCATTTCTGTTGGCTTAATGACATAGGATAAACATGGGACAGGGTCGGAAGAAATCTAAATGATAAGTAATGAACAAGTTAATCATCATACTATACTCTGTCCCGAGTTTTTGCTTCCACCACTTTTCGCTTGATATTTCAATCCCAAAAAAGAAAGTCTACGGGGATTTTGCATTGCATCAGCCATTAATAAGCCAAGATGATAACGTTAAAAAAATTGTGCGAGGTGTCCCGATTACTTCCGAATGGATAAAAGATGCAAACATTTCCCATTATAAATCTCCGTAAGAAATTTGTTTTCGTTCCTGTGAACTTTTATGAGTGAAAAATGATAATTTGTTAATGAAGATATCTTGGATATTTTCCCTTTTATCGATTTCAACAGCATTTCTTTCACAGGTATGTGTATTTTTATTAAAAATCATCAAAAAGTGATGGAAGCAATAACTTGGGACGGACTAAAATTGTTTTTTTCTGAATTTCATGTTTCATTATTCTGATCATACTTACGTTTGGCTTAAAAAAACCTGATTATAATAACATTTTCTGGTTTTTTTATACGCGTATCGATAAGATTTTATCTAGTTTTAAAAATTCAACTACACTGAACCGTTATCTTAATTGAGTTTTGGTCGAATCGGCAGCAATCTGGATCTAACATGGTGAAAAACATTTGATAGAAATGGCTACCTTTACACTTGAGTTATAGACGGCTACCTTTACACTTGAGTTATAGACGGCTACTTTTACACTTAAGTTATAGACAGTTACTTTTACTCTTAAGTTATAGACGGCTACCTTTACACTTGAGTTATAGACGGCTACTTTTACACTTAAGTTATAGACGGTTACTTTTACTCTTAAGTTATAGACGGCTACCTTTACACTTAAGTTATAGACGACTACTTTTACACTTTAGTTATAAACGGCTACCTTTACACTTAGGTAATATAGAACATCTGATTGAGATGGCTACCTTTACACTTGAGTTATAGAACATATGATTTGATAGCTACCTTTTCACTTTAGTTATAGAACATTTGATTGGATGTCTAGCTTAAGACTTGAGTTATAGAACATTTGATTGGATGTTTACCTTTACACTTGAGTTCCAGTCGAATGACCTGCTCCTGAAGCTCAGCCCTCTCTGCCTCCAGATCCTCCTGGATTTCCTGTTGCTCCACCAAATCATTCTCCAGCTGAACGAGGCGTAAACTCAAGACATCGACCGTGTCGTTAAGACTCGTCTGCAAAAGACGAACACTGATGACAACAACTCTTCAAACCCCTCTAACATTGAGTTAACATTTGATAAACTATTACATCTTCCAGATTTTAGTTCGTACGTACCATGTCAGTCTTGACATGCTGTTTGTAGTCCTCCATTTCGTCCAGTCTTAGTTCCACGCTCATTCTCCGTCTGTTGAGCCGCCATTTTTCCCGCCTCAGACAACCAATCAGCGTCCTGGCGGACTCCAGTCCTTCTTTAAGGCGCCTGTACAGACGAACGTTAGTGCCATGCTCCTTTTCCTTGATGCACTCTTCCTCAACAGCCTGCAATCAAAATAATTTTATGTTATGAGATTATTGAGACAAACCTCTTCCCGGTAATAACTGTAATTATAAATTGTTTGATATTTATCGTTCTTCTGAGAGTTGTAGGAGCAGATACCTCGCTGTATTTCTGGTCGATCTCTTCCAAGATGTCGCCAAGACAGTCGAGTTTTTCCGCCAAGTCGTCTGCTGTATCCAACAAACCCTCGCTGCTCTTTCTGCGCATCATCACTCCGCTCAACTTCCGGGCTGACATGATTGCATTTAACAGGAATCAACTGTTGAGAATAATATAAAACATTAGTTGAAATTGATAACCAAAACAGAAAAAACCTTTCAAAACGTCAGACTTATAAACATTTTAGGTCAAGCACTTTGGAAATGTTGACATACACACAAGTAGTATTGAACTGACTTTCAGGAGTCCCCGGGTTTCAAATTCAATAAATCTGAAGAACAGTCAATAAGTTAAAAGAGTTTCTGTGTCAGGAATTGTAAAGAACGTACGCTTAGAATGCGGTTCACGTTTTCAACTCTATCAACATTGCCAATATAAACATATCAGGAAACCCTGAACCGAAAGTTGTCGATACAAAGAGAAAAAAAAATTGATAAGGTTACCTAGTCTTCTACGGTAGATTAGATAAAAAGAAAATCTGGCATGATTTACTGTCAGCCCTGTCTAATGATTCAAAGCCTTCATAAGTTTTACTTATGTATGCTAATTTATTTAAACGTCAAATCACATTTGCATGTGTCCATGTCATACTTGGGGATATATCCTGACCTGACATACAGAATGATGTTTACCAGAACTGCGAAAAAGAACTTTTCGTCAGAATATATTATACGATAAATTTTCCGCTGTTGCTATTTTTCATCATAATGGATTTATTTGGAACCATTGTTATCGTTATATTAACCTATATAATCAGTTCTATATATGCTATGAATTGTTTTGTTTTTATTTCCATACACATAATTAGGGATGCATGATATAGATAGTAGATCATACCCAGCAGTACTGTTTAACAAGACATAAGTTTATGTAACTGGAGCCTCGTGTATTTGTGGTTAGTGTTCATTCTCCCTGTAGCTTACATGTACATACATTTATATTAAAGTATCTACTTCATTTAATTAATATCGTTATGGCTTTCTCGTCTTGTATTCAATAGGTTGATTTTGGTTACTTGGTGACACAGATAAAAAATAATTAATACATTAGGTGTCATTTATAATAAATGACCAATGTTTGCAGTGAAATTACAGTGTACATTTGTTTATTTATACACCTTTTCTGATATCACAGTGACAACTACACGGGATATACGAACAACGAGTACTTGTATTTAGGCTGTACATAAATCGCTGTAGGCTGATCTGGGCCTAATTCTCCAGTGTTGTACAAGCTATTAAGTGATCAAAGGTGATCAGCAACCACCTGATGCAGTTGAAAAGACAAGGGTCCCTTGTTATCCCCGATTTAACTCCCTACAGCAGGCATCAGAATAAAATAAAAACCTTCATGGATTGATATCTGTACGCGTATCAAATTTGGAAAATATAACCCAAAAATGTAATCTTACCCCTCCCCCATTTTTTAATTAGTACATGCGCTCAGGAATCTTAGGACCAAATATTTGAATTAGTTATTAATTTTGAGGTTTTATATTCGTATTTGTTATATAGGTGCATTAAAAGCAGAATGAGAACTCGTCCCGGTGATGTAGTTTATTTATCGGTCTTGTGTTAATAATATATCAGCCAATCCGCCCAATCAATTGAGAGAGTTTACAACGAGTAGACGAGTAAATCTATTGGCGAATAAAGCTTCATAGTCCTAAGATTTTTTCGCGCAGAATGAGTAATATAGCAAATTGCAATAAATACGCCTCCGTGTCGCATAACAGGTCATGAAAGGTGTTTTATTCCGTGCATTCATCAAATTAGATATTTATTTGCAGATTTTATTAATAATTTTTTTGCTTATGAGCAATTCATTGTTTGATAAATTTGCATAATGGGTAATTAGCAATTAACAAAATATAATGAGGGCGAGGCAATCATTCCCGATTCTGCATGATTATTTAATATTACATTAATATGCAGAATGTATTATTTTTTTTAATTTTCGCTTTAGAATAACGTACCAACCTCCGACAGCGAAAGATTCCAAAACAGATCGTAGCCGGCTGACTCAGCGCAGTGTTATACTACATGGTTTACTTTTTTCATCCAGTGTTTAGCCTTTTCTGTTTTACTTTTTGTACCCACTTTTTATCTTAATTCCCAATTTTACGCCACGTTCACTCTCGTTTTTCTCCTTGTTATTTTCGCATTTTAAACTTGACAGAGGGTACTGGTGTATCGTTTGGTTTTATCTTCGCCCCCCATTTGTTAATGTTAAGTGATGTATCAAATATAAAAGCGACAGCTGCACGAAAAGAATAAAAAGATATACACTGTACACATTGGTCCAGAAAACTTCAGTGAAAGCATGCAATCGACTGAATGCCACAGTTGGCAGGAGGAAAAAGAACCCATGAACTGGGCTCCACTTATTGATTCTATAAAATATTAACCATTCTTCAGTTCTGACTTCTAAACATATAAGCTTAAAGTATTCTTTTTGGGGGGCGGGGGTTGGGGGGTGAGATAAATTTACCAATTTGTTTCTTATATCTTAATGACTCCGAGATTGTTAATATGAAGAGTTTTGGTTTTTTCTTGGTTTGCTTTAATAAAATTTATTTGACGGATATGCTTTAGAAGAAATCTATTTGGCAAAAATATTTATATTTATAGTTTATGATATGAATTTTTGTGTTGGTAATTATTTCCTGACCACGAGGAGAAGTAAAAATATACAGCTTACCTGGGCGAGCGGTCCCCTGGGAGTGCGAACAGACACGGTCCTTATACACCTAGTCTGTAGAGTCGTCACGCTTCATCGGTTACTTAAAAATATGCTCTCTTACGCAGGTGCGATGTTTATGACGGTCCATGCGTGGCGTTATGACAGTGCTGATCCGTCAATTTATCGATAACAAACACTCTAGTTTTTTCGATTGTATCTTTAAAATTCAAAATCTATTAATGAATTCAGATGTAAGAACGCTACTGTCAGTCGATCAATAAATATTCCTCTGTTGCACAATCAATCGTACATTATGTAGGCCGACCTTCAATTTTACGTTTTTTTAAATTTTTGTTTTGTTTTGTTTTGTTTTTTGCTTGTCTATATGTTAGTGAATTGTACAAAAATGTTTTATCAAATTAAGAAGTAAACATAATACATTTTGCACTGTTTCCTTCATAAATTGAGTATGTTAGACCTTCTTAATTTATTATGTCCCACCTTGTCTTGTTACAGCTCTACCGTATTTAGATCTCATCAGAACCTAATCTTGGCCTTGACCTTTACGAGTGACCTTAACATAACTTGACAAAAGGGTCATAGTTTCTTTGACAATTAGTTGATAAGTAATAATGCATTCTGTAATCGCTTTATTGACCCCCCCCCCCCCCCTTACATACAGTAGTTTATTGCTTACAATGACATCTTCCTTTGTGTTTTATGTAAAGTAAGTAAAACTAAGGAAATATCGTATCACCGACCAGTATGTAACATAGATTGAAGAGCCATTACACATTTGACCTTTGACTTTTCTCCATACATGTATTTGGTAATGTCACGCATTTTAATCCGTTTTAACTAGACACGCTTATTGCCGTTATAAATGTACAACGGCAGTAGGTTTTCACTTCAGAGAAAATGTTTGTTGATGTTAACATGCAAATTGATCGACTCATTAAAGATAATATATAGTACAAGGTATATGTTCTTTACAAGTGTATGAAGTGAAATCCGCAGCCTGACGACAAGATGTTTTCTTCAGAATTATAGAATTTGTTTTCCAGATTTAAAGGCAACTGATCTGGAATGGCGTAGGCGTCAGTCTAAATACATATTTTCGTACGTGGTCTTACTCTAGACATTCCAAGATTAGAAGGTCCCATGCATTATTGAACCCAGGGACCGAATTTGTTGCCAGAAAGTGCTATCAAAACGCAGTGTTCAGATTATATCCTCGGTTTAAAAGCTTTGTAAGCAAGCAATATTCTCATTTAAGAATGAACGTCAAAATCAGAGTTAATGATTTCGAGGTTAAATAATGATTTGACTAGTTTAAAGTAAATGATTAAGAATTAAGCAAGAAAATGCACACCATAAAGAAACCCATAAATGAATATGCAGATTTAAAAATTTGTTTTTTTTGAATATCATATACTCGAATCTAGGGGACGCTATGTTTAGAAGTAAGAAACATAGCAATGTCCAGAGGCCTACGGGCTACATCGCTCATGTACGCAACAATGCCCAGCATTGATTAAAATAACTTACAAACTTTACTTTATCAATCACAATTTTAGAGAGAATGATTGTTAAAGAGTTTTTACGGCCATGTATATCACTAGGTTGAACTTTGCACTCCTTCTGATCCCAAATATTGATCCAGGGGTCACGGTTTCTACTTTATTCCTACAGTATCTAAAGATGTTTACGTAATAATCTCTAAAATTGTATCTGTTAGAACAAGTGTTTAAAAGATTATCCTTAAGTATTCCTATGTTACAATTCGCATCTCTTCTGGGCCCTAGAATCATGTTCCTGCCAGAATTTTAGTCCAGGAGGCGGGGGTAGGGTTTGAACAATTTAGAATATTCACTATAGAAAAATGCTTTCTTGTAAAGGAATACTGGCAGAAATTTCTGATGCAGTGGTACTTGGTGATTGGTTTTTTTTAAAGGCCACCCACCTTATTGTCTAATTTTTTTTATTAACTCAGTCTTAACAAACAGTTCATTTTAGCAAAGTGTTTATTTTAAAAAATCTAACATCCCTTCAACCACAAATGATTTGTGCAGAGTTTGGTTAAAAATTGGTCCAATAGTTATTGACAAGTCGAAAATGTGAAAAGTAAACAAAGTCTGACGCCGGTGCTCAGAAAAGCTCACTTGAACCTTTGCAATTGATTCAGGTGAGCAAAAAACCGTTGGTAACTTTGATTCGCGAGACGTTTTTATTCGAGATACAATTTGCACGAACAGCTCATCAGAAAACAAAACGTTAATGTTTTGCAAAGAATTGCATTAGGAAATTAATCTTACCAAACAGTTGAGATAATTGATATAATATTACCATAAATTAGTCAACAAGCACCTTACCCTACACTGGTTACAGTGGACAACAACAGTAGTTTGCGCTAGGGATCACAATTAAACGTTTAATTTCTTCATTGCAAAGAAAGACGACCGCACTTCCGAACTTTAGCCTTTTTAATGTAAATAAGGCCAACTAAGAAATACATCGATCAGCCAATTTTGATCTATGTATTTTTAAAGTGTAAACACGATGTTTTCTGATACAGTCAAACCATTGTTCATCAACCGTTCATCAGTTGTAATTAACCACATTTAATCTCTAAGTCGACTCATTTTTCATATTGAATATCAGTTTTAACAGATTTATGACATTTACAATCGTAGTATCTTGCGTGACCCTGGAAGTGGTTTTACGACCTTGGTTTTTTTTTTTATTTTATTTTTTTCTAATTTCAAACATTGTTGACTGTTTCTAGCTTTTATGTATGACCACAAGATAAAAACAATATAAGTCTTGTGGCTAATGTTTCGGGAGTAATCTAATTTTTCTCTTTTCATTTTGTTTTCACATATTTCAACCAGCCGTATCTTATCTTGTGTTTTGTCTGTTTTGCCATAGGTTAGAATTACTGGCAAGTTTATGTCAGACATGAAAAACATAACCACCCACAAAATGCACAAGAAAACGGGCACCCCTCTACAATTTACAACGATGACTATTGGAGAGTAGGTTTGTTTTGGTTGTGGTTGGTCATAATAACACAAGACGAGCTTGTTCCTGGGTTATTGGACCGACTCAGACTGAGAAAGTGTTCAGACTAATTGTTTTGCATTCACAAAAGTTTTTCCTTACATCCCAAAAGTTACCATAAAACAATAAACAATGTTTTGACTGAACTTGGCACTATGAACTGCAATAGCCCTACCGGCATATTCCATGACGCGCGTCTTCGTTATGTATGTATATACACCTTACGACCACCAATTTTTTTATTAGTCTATTAATGCAACTGCAATGTATTAAAAGTAAAAGAAGGGGAAAAGTAAAAGAAAGGAAAAAGTAAAATGCACACATAGTTCAATGAACATGCATGCTTTTATGAACAGAAATTGTTCTGCTAGCATTTTTACCTTGATGTGCATCATTGAATACTGTATGCCAGCAGAGAAAATACAGTATAAAAAATATTCACTAAAACGTTGTTAATTGCTAGAATGTATTCGTGGAAGAAAATTGCATAATTGGAGCAATTGCATTAATTCGCAGACTTGTGGGTGGATTTAGAGCGTAACCAAACGTTGTACCCGTGGATATTACGTGAGCATGAAATAAAATTTGATGAATCTATCTAGTTTTGATATTTTCAATATAACAGTGTTTAAGTCATATCATGCTGGTAAAATAGTCCAATTGGACTTTTGCCGGTATAGCGATCCAATCGAACTTTTATCTAGAGTTGGACCGCATCTTCTATGACAGTGTTCACAACTCCTTCTCCTTCATACAGTGACAGAACAGCTTATTCCCGGTTACTGCAGTGATCATAGACACTAGCAGCATCTACATTAGTCAAATAAACAAGAGGCCCATGGGTCTCATTGCTCACCTGAAGAATAATATCCAACTCTGACTTTACGAGTCTGACACAACGAGAAAACTAGCTTTACGGTATCAAATAAAAGCAGTACAAACAAGTATGAATGCGTTCGTTAATTTTTGTTGTTACATACAAAAATGCATTGTAAAAGCCAAGGGGACAAATTATGCAAGCACATTTTGGTCTCTCTCTCTCTCTCTCTCTCTCTCTCTCTCTCTCTCTCTCTCGTGCAACACAATAAATAGTTTTTAAATAGTTCGTCAGAGCTGATAGGGTCATGGTTTAAATGAACGTCTTAAGGTCAGACGCGACCTATCTGCCATTATTGTCGATTTTTTCCTATCGTCACAATGTGAAGATTTCCCCTACGTAATTCCAAAATTATATTTTCATGTTATATGATATTTTTCTATTTGGATATTATAATTTCAATTGAAAATATATACTACGACTTAATCAATAACAATTTAATTGCATTTTCTATGCTGTTAAAAGAAAAATTCAAAGTATTCTCGTTCCAAAAATAGCCTGGTAATACACCCTGAATTTTTGGGCATGAACATGTTTAAATGCAAATTAAGAATAAATTATCAAGGAAAATTAAATAAAACTGAGGAACGTCGCATGTGTCCTTAATGCTTTAAAACTAGCTTGCTTTAATATAAATTTCACCACTTCACAATCCCAACTCCACCCCACCCCCACCTTTTATTGCAACTTCTCTTTGACCCCAAGCGTTAAAGTAGAAATGAAAACAATTTTAAAAATTCAATTAGCTAGCATCCTACCACAAATTACAGCCCCCTTTCCTTCAGTATAATGTTTTTTTTAAATAATTAAGTAATATTGAAACCCCAACCCCCACCCCATGACCCCCAAGGATTACAGTTTAACTAAACTTGAAAAACCTCCATATTAGCTTGCCTCTATGCTTCTTTGTAAAATACAGAAATCAAAGGTTTTCTTTCTTTCAGTAGAACTTTTTTTGTACGACCCCATGTTTTTGGGACCCCTTTTGCACCAGGGGTCAATGTAAAAACATACTTTAAGTTTCTACATTAATTTGCATGCATCGATAATAATTTCACGATTTCCTGCTTCTCCTAGGGTCATTTTTAAACAAACTTCAATTGATCATACATATTAAAGAAGCTTATATAAAACTTGTTTATATTACTGGCCATTTGGTTAATGAGAAGATTTTTAAAATTTTCATTAATTCTTCAATATCTTCCTTTGGAGGGGGTCTAATCCTTCATTTGAACAAACTTGAAAGCTCTTCACCCATAGATACCTTGAGCCAAAGAGGTATAGCACACTTAATACACGATTTGGCCTAAAATATAGCACTTTTGCAAACATCAGACATTTTCAATATTATACAATATTTAGTTTAATATATTCAAAGAAACGCAAATTACACAATTACCATGCTCTTAGAGTCTTGATTATCTTATACGACATCATTAAAATATTAAGGTTTTGATAGGGATATATAGGAAAGTAGTTAGTATACAATAAAAAATTGGATATTTGACTATTTGAACCACTCTAAACCAAAGAAATCCGATTAAAATTATGTTCTACAGGTATTGTAGTACACGTTTACATTGAATTAGTTTTGGTTTAAAGTGGTCTTCGTACTGAAAATTAGACAAATATTTCAATTAGTGTCTTTTTCTAATACAATCGTATACATAGCCATATATATTGAAAATGCATCTTCTAAAAATGTTAGATGCGTGGCCTAGTGGTAACGCGGAGGTCTTTTTGATTGTGTGGCGCTGGATCGAATCCACCAAGTAGTAAATATTTTTTTTCACTTAAATTGAAACATGAAAAGAATAGAGAGATTAAGTTACATCTTCTGGGTTTCTTTTTTTTAATTATCTTGTTTAATTCAGTCTGAGTATTAGCACACCCAATATAAACAGATCTCTTCATTAACACTATACATGTACTCTATTTACACTTAGATTCATTGTATTTTGCTTGAAGTTATCACGGTTCAGAATATCAACTACTATTACACACAGAGTTTCAAGAGATTATGACAAATCAGTTGTTACAGACACCATTATAAAATCAGTATGTATCTAGGTTTCGAAAATCATATTGCAACAGCCAGCTAGGTACCTGAAGCTATTTTTAGTAACAGGTACTTTCCGTCCAAACACAGGTGTAGGCGAAATAATGGGAAAAGGCGCTATACCTCTTTGGTCGAAATTAGGTCTGTGGCTCAGAAATTAGGTCTGTGGCTCAAATGAAGTATTAAAAAATGTAAAAAGTTTACAGTGGATAGTAAGAGATCAGAAAAACTCATGTCAGATCAGATGAGTTAAAAAATAAAGTTTAAAAAAGGATTTACCTGGTAATATAAATTTGAATATTTTTCATTCATACATGTTCATTCAAATATTTCACATATATGATCACAATTGTACTTTACAATTACAGTATGAAGTGTTTTAAGAAAATGACATTTTCCTTTTATGAATAATCATTGTGGTTGGCCAATATATACATGTAAAAGATCTTCCAAAAAAGTACTTCAAGGAGGATAACTCTTCCTATTTAAAATCTCAGCCGATAAAGCATGTACATGTATATGGATTCTGAGTGTTCATAAAACATCAGGAAAAAAACCCAAACAGAATAGGAACATTTATAACTCTCTTTACAATAATCTAGACACAAGATTAGCAAGTTTGTTTAATTAATAATATTTGTTGAGTTTAATGTGCTTTTAAAAAGTTAACCATGTCAAAGGAAACTTCACCGGAATTTCCTAAATATGAACAACATATCTTCAGATCACATTGAATCAAGTTCACTGGTGAATCAGAAAAATGGGATCCTTATAGGTGGGTTCATGCTATGTTATAAACCATGTCTCCTCAATCTTCACACCAGATCTCCCTTGAACCACATTAAAACATGTGTCCTATCTTTTGTTTGTTTACTGCTCACAACAGCAATGCTTTTGCGAGTCATTTTCATCTTGAACTAAGAGTCACAGATGTCAGGACTTGAAGGCGGAGACTGATGGAGAGAGGAGAAGTCGGCGGGAAAGCCTAACCTGTCCAGAAGTTGGGTCGTTCCCAAAGTACTTCACCTGGATTTCATCTCCAGGTTTAAATCCAAGCAGCCTGGCATCCTCAACCTGTTCAGTAGACAAAGTGTAACATACTCATGATTTATAATTTTCTTTCCATTGTGTAATTTAGAAGAAAATTATTCTTTTAAATTAATGTATATATTTTTACATAAATAGATAAAATCTGGATTTAGTAAAATATTGAACCTTTGTTAAAAATATCATGTAATATTTTAAACCATAGTTCAACTATCTGTGGTATCAAAATATTAATTGACATCAGTAATCAAATTCCAGTTAAAAGGTTTACTTATATTGTATTTTTTAAAATCATTAAACACACATGCCAACAGAGTTGCCAAAGTTCTTCAGTAAAATTTCCAATAATTAATTGGAAGTTTCAGTGTACAATCGTCCAATTACTTTGTCATAAATATTAAAAAAGGGAGACTTGAAACTAAATTTAACTGAAAAAAATAATCACCCATTTAAAATAACTAATTTACAAATTAAGTTTGTGATTTGATGATTAACATACCAATGAATGGGTTAATCATTAAAATTTTTTTGTTGTTGCAGAAATTCAGAAATTGGTGACTAATAACTGGTACATGACTGGTCCCTAATAAAATTGTGAATGATCTGAAACTTTAAGACATTTGAACAAGCTTTAGTGATCTAAATCAAAAACTGTGAGTGTTGAATTAATCAAACCTGTGCTCACCGATCTTGTGTCTAGCTGCCTTCTGTGTATAAAAACAGGCTCCATATTTTTATGGATTTCTACCAAAGCTCCTGTTACACTGAAATGAGATGTGAAACTGTACAGCAATGTCAACAAATTAAAAAATTCTTTGTCTGTTTCCAGCTGTCTAACTATCCCTGTTAATCATAACCATTGGACATTATATTCCTCCACAAGTAAAACTGTACTACAAGTATGTAACACTACTTAAAAGTCAAATCAATACCTATCTCATTTTTATTTCAAATTAGTGCATTGCTCTTGTACTTACTTCACCTCCAGTATTTTAACTGTGTAAATTGCTCCAAATTCCATATCTGGAGCAGGCTAAAAGAAGAAAATAATAATACAAAATGTATACATGTATGTTTTATACACACCAAATAAAATATAGAATACTTCACTAATTCTATCAGTTTTTGATGGCAGACCGAGCAGATATTAATCTTCATCTTTTGATAACTGAATACATGTAGTTTGTTTCATAACAACAGGAAGTCAGGGCTATCACTCAGAGATTCTAAATTATTTCAAAATTGTTCATAAAAAATGAAAATTATTGTATTGCTGGTTTGCCCATTCTATAATAAGAATAGTCAAATGGTCAAATTGATCGAGTCATCATGGCAATCGTATAATACCTTTTCCTCTAGCCACAAGTTTAGAAGGGCCTTTCCTTCTTCCATTGCAGTTGAGTCTGGAGCAAACAATTCAAACACACTATCATCCACAGGGGACATCTGTACTCCTGTTGTCTGTGCCAGTTCTCGTATTTTTGAACCCCCAAACCCCATAATTCGGCCTCTCTTCTTTGGGTTGATCACAAATGTTTCTAAGGAAAAAAGGTATTAATTCGTTAGACAAGTTTGTCCCACACAATGTACACGTAGCATGTGGCATACAGAAGTTTCTAAAAGTGTGAGTGGGAACACAAATGGTTAGTTCCTACCTTTGACTGGGGAATTTTTCTTGTCTTTTCTGGGAGTTTTTATCACAGTATCCATTATATCTAGTATTCTAACAATTCCACCTGAAAATTAAACAAATAACTTGCATGTACATGTACTTTACTTATTATATAATTCTGTTTTCATAAAATGCCCATAAAGCAAATATGGACCATGCCTAAATATTGGTAAATGTGTATTGTAGACTCCTTAATGGTATTCTATTAAGTACTTAATTTCCCGATTCCATCATTCTGTACCAAACCACGATTATATAAAATCACGAACATGAAACTCTTGTACTAATTTCATATATATGTAGTTCAAATAAAAGCAAGATCTTAAAATCTGCAAGGATGCTTCTCTCGATTAATGTGGATATAAATTTATCGCATTAATTAGTAATCTACAGTTTACGGTTTACATGATGTTCTCAATAACATCGAGATCCACTCACTTTTTCCAGCATCAATGGCTTTGGATACAATTTTCAGAGGTAAACCTTCTAGCTTGATATCTGCCTGAGAAATAAATCAATATATTCATTGTATCTAAGATACAAGTATTAAAACCACCATATTCAAACTCAAATAAGATTAAAAGAAACATCGAATTTCATTCAAGTACATTGAATGTTATGTACATGTACATGTATTTCTTGAACTTTGAAACTACATATTATATTTACCTGTATAGCAGTGATTCCATTTCTTGTTCCTGCCATTTTGAAATCCATGTCTCCACAGTAATCTTCAATACCCTATATAATGTCAAAATATCTTCAGCGTTTCTCAATATAAAGAAATAAAATACAGTAACTATCCAGTGTATTTGTTATATATGGATATGGATCTCTCAAGATTTATGTTAGGACATGATTTTTATCCTATAAGTTGTGAGTTTTCTATCCCAAAGTCTTCGCACAGGGAAAGAAAACATACAACTCATTGGATAAAAATCCATTGCATATTAGTGCAAACATCTGAGAAAATAAATTAGTATTTGATTATTCACCAGAAGGTCTGTGAGGATTCGGTGCTCCATGATTTCCCCTTGGTAGTTGATCTTGGTCACCAGTCCAATAGCGACCCCAGCAGCAGCTTCCTTCACCGGCACCCCGGCGTCCATCAGGGCAAGACTCCCCCCACACACAGAGGCCATGGATGATGATCCTGTCAAAAATTCAATTTATTTCAATTTATCTATTTTACAAATAAAAGGCACTCAAGGGACAACAAGATGGTACATTAATTGGTACATTGATGTAAACATGCACACAATGTCATACACAAGTGTAATAATATACATATCTGTAAATAATCAAACTTTATTGGATTGATCAATCTCTTACAGAACTAAACACATAAACAAAACATACATGAACATGTAGCAGCTTGAAAAAATTAAATGACATGAACATTTTTTTAAAGATAGTTCTTAAAGACACTGGCACATACCATTGGATTCCAAAACTTCAGAGGTGACACGTAGAGAAAATGGAAGGTTATCTGGGATGATGGGCCTGAGTCCCCTCTCAGCCAGGGCACCTGTTAGGAGGTACATCAGACTTAATTTATTTTTAAAAATATATAATATATCAAACAAAACTACCTTCTTTGAAAATGTTTATTTCAGAATCAAAACCAGATAAAACATATTAACAGGTATTCAATGTCTTATGGACTGTTCATTTTCCAAAATCTTAATTGTTCTATGTGATATTTGGGTGGACATTTTTAAAAGATTCATAGGAATTTTAAGAGCAAAATGATAAAAATAATTTTATCTATGCACAATCAACTTTAGAAATTAAACACTTTTTTTTTCATTAAAAAAAACCAACAAAACATCCAAATCTTCAATAAAGAGAACCATGCATATTGTGCAATCAGCCAAATTAAATCAAACTCTGGTTTGTAATGAAAGAAAAATAACAAACCATAACATACATTAAAAAGATTGAATAAAGGCCAAAATACATGTATAACTATTATGTATATTTGAATTTCTGAACAACAAGAGAGCTGTGTTTATATTTCTGATTTTCAGGTAAAATCTTATGATAAAGATTTCAGCATTAAATTCATTAATGGTTCACAATCAATACAAATTAAAAAAAATTACAAAAAAATAAAATCAAGGAAAATATAAATATTGTATATATATATTTTTTTTGTAATTGATTAAATGTACTATGATTCAAAATATTAAAATGAATATATGAATAAAATAGAAACATTTATGGATTAATATCTACAGATATATTTATCTTTTTATTATGATTTCTAGAAATCCAGCTGATAGTTATTGTTATTTTTTTATTCCGCTTGAACTAGGATTACAAAGATCTTCATCTTAAGAATATATATCAAACTTCATATTATCACTTTCTGTGATATAACACTGAGCTAGAACAACAGGGGAACATAGGCATGAAAGGTGTCATAAAATTAAATCCAGGTAAACACAGGTAAACTAACACAAACCTGGAGACCTGACTACCAGGGTCCATTTAATCTGAGGTTGGAACAGCATGAAACAGTTCAAAAGTGAGACAAACAAATGTCAGGGATGAACTGACCAATCACAGAGCCGGACACAACCAGCAGGGGTCATGTGACATCTAGACTGAATAAAGGATTAACTATTCCAATCCTTTCAGTATTTCAGTTTCAATGTATACTTGAGGTATGTAAGACTGTATCATTTGGTTTCAATCTTAAAGTTATTAGTTTATATAATTATTTGATCTTTATTTTATTTTTTAATTTTGGTAATCCATTGTTGATTAAAAAAAGAGAGGTTGTTGATTTTTTTTCATTCAACTATTTATTTATAACTGAATTAGTTTTAATTTTTTAAATATCTTTTTTAAAAAAATCAATGCTTGGGAGAAAAAAAACAAAATAAAAAAACAATGATCTCTAATTTTTTCCTTTAAAGTTCCTTTTTGTAATTTAATTGGATGTAATCATTATTGCTGAGTTTTTTAACATGCAAAACTATTTGCATTTGATATACAGGGATAGTGATACATTTTGTATGCAAGCTTGGGACAAAGAATCTGCTAGCATCAAGCATGTGTCATTGTCTGCTGTGTTCCCTGTCACCTTATTACAAAATCTTACTGTGACCAAGAAGAAATTTTTTTTTAACCTGTAGGAATTAACTAACAAGTTCTTTCTTCATTGTCCTTTGTATCTAATGAACATGGTTTTCTCTTTAAGAAATGCTATTGTAAGACTTGGCACATTTTGTATGCTGACACTGAGTCAAATGGTGGGGTCAGCATCATAGTGTGTCAATTTGATCAATAGTGACTTTCACCTTTAGTGACGGTATTGGAGTACTTAACACTGCGACTGGTACATGTTGAATGCAGACCTAGAGATCTTGTCAGCATCAGAATGTGCCAGTCTTAGTGAGCACTCTCCTCTACAATCCACAATTATATCAAAAACCAAACAAAGAACCAGTTTTCAATAAAATCCTTTAACCATTAATATAAATGAACTCGTTTACTTATATTTATCAAAACACCTCAATAAATATATTTACCATGTCCAATTTCTCTTCTGGCCAAAGCTGCCCCAGGTCTTCCGATTTCATTTGTAGCGTATGGAGGAAACTGTACAAAACACAAGCAAATTACATGG
Organism: Magallana hongkongensis; assembly: GCA_016163765.1. Taxonomy (NCBI): domain Eukaryota; kingdom Metazoa; phylum Mollusca; class Bivalvia; order Ostreida; family Ostreidae; genus Magallana; species Magallana hongkongensis. Next base: position 59,268,818 of record WFKH01006014.1, on the reverse strand, counting down.
AAACTGTTTACCATCAATTTTTACGATACACTTTTAGATTTCTGTTTGGCTCATTTGCCTCTTAAAGCTAAAATAAAATTTGGTAATTCTAAATTACATGGAAACATAATGGACAGATTAGGTGCAATTTGAAGATTACAGGGAAAGTAAGCAGATACTAGAGAGTTCTATATCAAAGTCTCATCAAGTTTTTTTGTTTGAAAACATTCAGTTACATTTCATAGTGTTTTGTTCATGAGTTTAATTTCACTACATGTAAGTATTGCATCATAAGTAAATATACATGTAGAAAATGTTATCAATCCACCTTTTTTTCCAGAAAAATTTATATTTTGTTCTAAGTTTACATGATTTTCTCTGAGGATGATATACATATGGCTATGCACAGACCCTATCAAAGGCTATACATATACAGGTATATTAATTATCACATTTATAACAATGTGGCAAAGCATGTCTTATCAACTTTTTTTAAATCATATGCCATTTTGAGTGCTAAAATTACAATTTTTGAGGTTTGCCCATGTGAATGTTGTTTAACTTACTTCATAGTGTAGCATAAAGTTCTTCTCCTTCACACCACTGAAAAGAAAACAAAAAACATGTCGACATAGTAGATTGTGAGACTTTTAAAATCTACAAGAAGACCCAATGTATTTCACAATATTAATTAACAGGTTATAAACTGAATATAAACAAGCACTTTGGGTTTTGTGATAATTTTTAACAACAATCTTTGAATAAAAATTAGTATGATTCTGGTGTTTTCTTCCTATCATTTGTGTGCTTATTTTTTTTTGGGGGGGGGGGGGGGGGGGAGGGATGGATGAATCTTACTCTCATTACAATATACATGTACAGAGTGTACATACAACGGTGCTCCACAATTTATAAATATAATTCTCATAAACACAACAGAAACACTGAATGTCAATGCCTACCTGATTAGTTGTGAAACTGGATCAAATTTTAAAGACATGTCCAGGGAATCATAGGCCATGGTGCATAGAACCTGAAACGTATAATACAGGTCAAGGTCATTAGACAGCATCAAAATTCAAGACTGAAGAAAACTTAAAACAAAATGAAAGATTTCAATCTACATGTACCTTCCTTACAAGATTAATCTCATTATAAATGGTGTTAATGGCTTAGTAAATACATATCATTTACATATACAGGTAATGAAAGTACTTTGATATTGCTTATCATTGAGCTGGTTTATCAATAAAAAATAAATACATGTACTATGTGATTGTAAATGTCTTAATGGCCAAATCTAACTCTTTTAAAGATAACATGAAACCACTTTATTTGATAGGATGAGAGATGAACGTATACAAACTTTGACCTCAATTGACCTTTCACCTCATGACCTAAATTGAACTCTCATCTCATGACCTCAGTTGACCTCTCACCTGAGTCTGACCTCTTTGGAACAGAGAGGATCCATGGAGAGGCTTGAGAATGTCCACACTACATGAAATGTTCCTGAGAGCACTCACATCTCTACCGTCACACCTGGTAATGGGTAAAATAAGAGAAATGGTTATGATATTATGTTTTTGAATAATTTGTTGCATTTTTACTAGATAACTATGCCCTATTGCCTATTCTGATTGGCTCCTTAACACATTTTTTTGAAGGAAATCTCCTTGCTAATGCTTCTCATCTATAGACAACAACATGTTTTCATAACATAATCTTCGTTTTTAATCTTCCAAAAACTAAATTAAGTTTCACTTTATCATTGGTGAAATGATAATGTAAAAGTTCTTGGAAACATCAGTGAGTTGGCCCACATTCAGTTAGCAAATGCAAGTTGGTTCATGGTCAGTTAGCAAACACGAGACTAAATGTGGGTTTCCAATGATTCAAGCACAACAGCCATACCTTTTGTCTGTTTTAAAGATGTTTTTCCTGAAGACCTCCTTGAAGCACTTTTGTATATATGAGTTCAACAACTCTCTGTCTACATCAGGATAAATCTCTGTCAAACAGAAAAGATGCAAATTAATTATTTAATAAATGGAGTTTACTGACAAAATATATTAAAATAGCACAGTCATATAAAGGTGAACAACAACTTTTGATTTGTCTACATGGTATACTAAAGCCAATCATTCTACATGAAAATTGTGGTAGTCTTGAAGACTAAATTAACCTTTATCCTTTGTAGTTGCTTGTTACTCTTCTATAGTTAGTATTTGAGAGATGATAAGTATTCTTGATCTTGTAAGGTTAAAAATTAAAACTACCTCTACTGTACTAGAAAACTTATACATATGTATCTTAATACAGTTAAACCCAGATTATTTGTTATAATATGGAAAGTATCCATTATGCCTACCTAATAATACTTTGGTTGCTTTCTCTATTTCCGTCTTTACTTTAGCATCTCTTGAGAACTGAAAAAATGTGTTATATTGAGAATTACTATAACTGCCCTTGAAAAAAAATTCAAACAAAGACAATTTCATAGTATAAACCAATAAAATTATTATAAAAATTAAAAACACATTACCCACTATAATGAACAGATATTTGAATATCCTAGGAATTCAGAATGAAGTAAATAATTGATACACTAGTATCAAATATTTCCCATATTTAACCCAGTTAAATGTTAATACATGTAAGTCAGAAAGTATTCTCCTGCAGCCAATCACATTACACGTCAAAGAGTAATGTGTGTAAAATTTGTATAGCTCTAAACATGTACATGTACATGTATATATCATAATAGATACAGGGCTCTCAAACTTCTCTTTGTTACCAAAGCTGGCACAATGAAAATTTGGAAAACAGTGTCATTTTGGGGAATATATGTATTGGGAAAATTCTTGAGTTGTTATGATTTACCTTGTCATGAGTGTAGTCATTGAAGATAGGATAGAAACCCTTGCTGCATACACTGTCAAATAAAACCAGCAAAAATCATCTTGTTTCCATGTATACCAATGGGCTAATGCAAAAATCGAATTCCTAACCCAAAAGCCTTCAGCTCAGGTGAGCTAAAAAGTATTAGTGTAGATAATAAACTTATTATACAGGGTTTGTTAACATATAGTGCATGCTACTGGACTTAATGTAGAAGGTTAAAATGTCCTCTAATCCTTATATTGTCTAATCCATTGAAAGTTAATGTATTTTCATGGAAGAGAGAATATTATCAAATACCTGTACACTTTATTCCAAAGTTCCTCCTGAATTGCCTTTGGAGTGCTCTTGGCTTTTGTGATATTCTCAGTCATTTGTTGGATACTTTGGATTATTTTCATGTTCTCTATGTGACCAGTATTTATCGCTTGTTTCATCAGATCATAGCTGACAATATTGGCTCCACCTTCCAGCATCACTGGAGAGACAAAGAAATGAGAGGTCTATGGGTCACATAACTCACCTGACCAAAAATCCTGTCTGTGACTCAAGCAGCTTACAAAGGCACATGCAGTAATATATAAATTTTATACGTCTTTAAAACAATAAACATTGAAAAATTTGAGACCACTTTGAAATGATTAATCGTGAAAGTTAATACTTGGTTTCAAATGATGTTCTTACTCCATTTGGAATTTACTAACCACTTATAACCATATACATTTAAGGTCAACTACAAACTACAAAAGTTGAATGAACATACATATATTTTATCAACTGCCTAAGCTTAATTGGCATATAATAATATACAAATATTGACTGTGGTTGAGGGCAACATTGATTATATTAGCCCCCCAATGACAAAATATCGTTTAACTTTTATGAATAATACTTTAAGAATGATGTCTTCATATATACTTGAGGGGAGATAAATCCTGCGCTGACTGTGTATGGAATATACAATTACATAGTCTCCACCTGACTATTGTTAACAAATAATTTTTTAAAAATTAGCAGGAGGTTATATATAAATGCATGTATATCCAAGTAGCATGGCTGTAGAGGTATTTCATCCTGTTTTATTTCAATGTATACCATTCATAATTGTTCCAATAGTTACCTATTCCCTGCAAACTAGAAGCAACGATCAAGTTGATATCACTCTTCTCCAGCTCATGCCTCTGGGGGTTGATCACAATCTTTCCATCTATATAACCAACTCTGACAGCCCCTGGAGGAAACAATCATCGATTACATTCATAAGATTATTCATATTATAGATAATTATTCCATTTTTATATTAATGATTAGAAGGAGGCTTTATTTTTTTTAACAACAAAGATTCAAATAAAATATTTGAACTTTCTTTTAAAACAACTGAAGAGTCAAAAATACAATGGCTACAATTTAAAATTTTACATAAAATAATACCAACAAAAGATTAAAGAATCCCCAGTCTGCTCCTTTTGTAAAAGAGCTAATAAGACTATTGAACACTTATTTGTAGACTGCTATTGTGTTAAAGAACTTTGGGAACTATGTGAGGAGTGGATGCCAAGGAAATCTGAAATGCAAGTGACATTTGACAAACATTCTTATTCTATTTGGGAAATATAAAGAGAGGACTTTGAATAACATGCATAATCTTTTGATCCTTACAAGAAACTTTTTAATAAGAATCAAAAGATTATTTATTTATTAAGATGCTTTATGAAATAAAGCAATACATTTTTGCAAGTAGATATAAAGATGTTCCAAAATTGAGTTTCAGTGCACTAGAAAATATAATAAAAAGCAGAATATCTGTTAAAAAAAATATGTTTTGTTCAAAAACTGTAGATTCTTGGGAGTCTGAGAGGCATTGGTAAAAAATATGTGACTTAATATTATAACATACTGATTATATATAAACAAGAAATATAAGACTTAGTAGGTATTATAATAAAGAACTACCCCCACCCCATTTATAATCTGTTGCTTCAAGAATTTTTATGTTTCATCTCTTTCTCATTAGCTTTATCTCCCTTTTACACGTTAAATGAATTACATGTATAGTATATTACGTATGACAAATTGAATTTACATTATATTTAAAGATGACTTGTAACATTGTAAATTGTATGCACTTGTTATCTTTTGTATACATTTTTGTCAATAAAAAAAAGGAAAAAAAAGATTATTCCTATGACATTTCAATAATAACGATGCAGGAGGGCATCAAATCCTAAAAATAGTTGTAGAATAAATATCTGTTTATAGTGTACAAATACATACCCACTGGTCCATTCCATGGCATTAATGATAAAGCTGTGGCACAGGAGGCTAAATAAAAGGAAAATGAGATATTGAAAAATTAATTATACTGTATTTAAACAATTAAAATGAATACATCTTTATAGGGAGACTGTTAATCAATCTAGTATAAAAATCTTTTCAGAGGATATTAAAACAAATGGCAAATATCTTTCATCCTTTTCAGGTTGTAAATATGTCAGATCATTTATAAGGATTTCTTAAAGTTTCTAGAAGGAAATTGTAGCCTTAAACTTGTGAATATATCATGAAAAGATTAGTATTAAGAATGTCTTTTATTTGATCTCAAACTTTCCTAGACTTGCAGCACCTCCTCCTTTGGACAGTATGAGGACAACACACACCTGCATTGATGCTCAGGACTGCTGGATCATTCTCTCCGTCCACTGCTAGTACATTACACATCACCTAGAGAGCAAGCAGAGATAAACATCATTACACAGTTGGTTCAACAAAGAATACCTATAAAGCATTACTTTCAATGTAAAATTTTGGCTTATGTTCAAAGTATAACATGATGTAGACATCACCTGCAATTCTCTTTGACAATCCTCTGGGAACAGGGGTCTAATAGATCGATCTGAAAATACAAGCCTCTCATCAGAAACAAAGTTTGAACATACATTGATATACATGAACACCTAGATTTTGCATGACTTCATTATGGATAACTTTAGGTACATATGTAAGACAAATGTGCTCCACTTACCTATTACACGACTAGTAAGTATCTCATTGTCCGTGGGGCCCCTCTCTCGCCTGAAGTAGTTCATGGGAATCCGCCCAGCCGCAGCCGCCTTCAGTCGGTAATCAACCTGTACAGAGATACACCATCCAAATGACTGCAGTCATCCTGATTCATATTTTTTATTCTCTACCAGTACTCTACTTGTTGAATTGATTCACTTATTATATTACTCAGAATTATTATTACAACCTGAAAAGTGATACATGATCCCAAAGACACAAGTCAAACTGAATAAAATTGTTTTCTACAGATTAATTATTTATCTCATCATTTGATTAGAATCATTCTTAAGAAGACAAGATTGAAGTGCACAGAGTGATTCTCCTAGATCTAGCACCACTGCTTACTGTAAGTGGTAGGAAAGAGCTAGGCTGGGACAGAGACTTGCTGACGACTGTGACAAGAACACTCGTCTCCCCTTGCTAAAACAAAAAATGAATTTCATCAATTTCATGGAAAAACTTTGCCCATCTGACATCTGGATTTTGTATACAATGCTTTATTTCATTTCATTTTGGAGAGGTAGTTAGCTTTTGAGTTACTATGCAGATTCTTAAAAACAAAAGTACATTAAAATCATCAAATTCAAAAATGATAACAATGTGACATCATTTTTCTATCTTTATTGACTATCCATTACCTTTATAACTGCTGCCCCATCTGCAAATTTTGCCAATTTCCCTGTTTCTATGGTGAGATCTCTGCAAAAACAGATGATTGATTTAGATTGTCATGCAGCTTCCCAATAAATATGTTGTCTTTAGTTGTGGATTATTATTTACACTACCAGTATTGTAAATGCAGTACAATTACCATATTTCACAGAGATCACTGTCTGTACCTTGCTGGATATAATTCTGAACCCCAAAATCAGAGTCCAGAGAAATTTTGCAGTTCATTTTGAATTCCAATTCATAAAATCTGGTGGTACTTTCAATATGTGCATAGAACCATGTCAAGTTACCAACTGTACAGGTATAGGGGTACAATACACATAAACCACATGTACACAACTTATAGATGTGACAATTTACCCACACTAATAAAAACTTATTGAAAAATAATTAAAACAGGAGTTTGTTCTTGTTTTTATTTAAAGACAAAACTGATGACATCAATCCAAGACTCAATTGAATATATCTTTAGATAATGACCAGCTTTTTACTAAATATTGTCTGAAAGTGGTATATCAAAACCAGAAAACGAAGAAGACCCTATGAAATGATTTATATGCAGCAGATTAATGCCTGAAATTCGGTCCTTTCCCTTTGCAAATATCACAGATTTCGCCCAACTGAACCTGCACTTTGCCTCCATAGTTTTTAACACCATGAAATTTTTACATGAGTGTGTACTACTATATACACAAGAATTTAGTATGGTTATTATGAAACTTTGATTCAGTGAAGGTAAGACCAGTTCGATTGCGGGCAACTGATAGCCCAATTGGTAGCACAACTGACTGAATATAGATTCTGGGGGCCCAGGTCAAGCATGTCAAGTCCCAGTCTGTTCCATCATTACCAGATTACTCAGGGATGGTACAAACTTCTAATAACAAGCACAGCTCGCCGGCGTGATGTGCCAGCAAGCTCTAACGACAACGCCTGGGCGAAGAGAAAATTCGAACTACTGCTACCTTTGACATACTGGAAATTCTGTCGTCAGATTCGTACCCCCAATTCCGTGTAAATTGCAAATGGCTGCCAATATGACATTGTCATGTTCTCGCGAGAACAGGTAAAGCTGTATTTTAAGAAACTCATGCATTTTAAAGATGAATAAAACATTCTGATAGTTCTAAATACTGGTTTGCAACTAGTAGTTATAAGGTATTGTCTTGGCAAATTGTTTAAAGTATTGTTACTTTGACGGAAATTGTTGAGTGATGTCTGCTCTACTAACATGATGTCACAAAGTCTAGACTGAGCATGCAACCTTTAGAGTAATGAATAAATAGATAGGTGGATCCAACAGTGCATGTTTCTAATGAATCTGATGGTGAAATTGTGATTGTGTCATATGCTTCGCCCTCCACACGACCACACCGTAAACTAAATGTTTATACATGTATACTGGAGCATAAAATATTTTATTTTTATTCATTTTTTATCACATTAATGCATCCAAATTGTAAACCACGCTTTAATTTATTATTTATCTGAAACAAATGTACCCTTAATTGGTATTAAATTCAATTTAAGCTGCGCTCGCCCCAATGGTCGCACCGTAAAACATATTAAATAGGGTGGCCTATTGGATGTACTTTGACGTAGCTCATCAATCCTCAGAATGAGTTCAACTTTATTATAGACGAAGAAGAGGCCTACCTTTTCCCAACTTTGACTGTCACAGAATCTACACCAGAAGCCGTGGATGCCAATCGTTTTATCAAATCCCATCGTTTAAATTTAAAACATGTCCTCGAACGATACAATAATTTAAACATATTGATTAACCGGTGTTTGATAGATTCTGCATATTCGTGTGTTTCATCATGTGTTTTTTTTTTAACTCAAGGGCGCAGACATCTTTAATTTTTTATATTAACTTGAACGTATGCTAATTCAAGAGGTTGAACAGTTTGAGAGCATTGAAGATAAAGCCTTGTCAGAATTGAAAAAAAGTTGTAAACGTTTCAAATAACATTTGCAAAGTTATTTTTTCTTTAATTTTAGGTCAATAACGTAACCGTAAATAAAATTTTGATGTACGGTTTAAGTAAAATATAGGATCGTCGACTTAACACCTCAAGGAGTTTTAACCTTAATTATATGAATGTGATTAAATCTCATGTTTAACAAATAATCATCAAATGTTACAAATAGGAAAGATGAAAAACAAAAGTTGTTGATAATCACAGTTGTTGAAAAACGGAGTACACATTTTGAAGGTTAGATTTAATATACATATCTCTATAGTTTCCCAAATAATACTTTGCGTTAAAATAATATTTTGCGTTTATGTTTAAAGAAAAGATATCGTTTGTATTCTTTTTTTATTTACATATATTTGTAAAAATAAAATTATGTAAAAATACAAATATTACACAGTATATAATAAAATATACATTAACGAAAATCTCCATATGGGTTCTTTTGGGCTAATAAACTTTTCGAAAAAAAAGCGCGCGGATTTCATTTTTGACAGACCACATCCAGGTTAGGCCCATTTTTTTTGTTTTGATGTTTTGCTTGATATAACAAATTGATTCAATGTTTAAAAAAGGAAAGTTCTCCTTCATGACATTTTCTTTGATATCGTATCACAGGTCTTATGCCTCTGACAGAACTTGCTCTTGTCATTGTATCAGAGAATATTGTGTTAATATCATGATTATGTTTAACATTAACTGATTTAGCTATTTAGGCCGATATCCTGATTCCTCAGTCCATTTCTAGCCCAAATGACTACATCCTACTCCTTCAAGAATTTTAACTTATCATGATGATGTTTTCATTGCAGCAATCTTTTTGAAGATGCCGTGGGATATTGTCAGCTCAGACTTTGGGGGTGAAGAAACTGTGAATTTTGGACCCAGGGAGGAGTCAGGCTCAGCGCTGTACCAAATTGATACACTCGCTACAATATCGTCACAAGACAAGGTAGATTTTAAACTATTAAATTTGTTACATTTTATCAAGTTTTATCCTAAAGGAAATTTAGCCTGATTATAACAATAAACAGGTTGGGACCAATCTCCCAAATTGGATAAACTGTAGATTCCTAATTAAACACAAGGAATTAATATCAGCGTAAAATTGCAGGAAGCACACATTGCGGATTAAAAAATCTCGTTTTTATTTTTCGGACAGGTGTAAACTTAAACTGTGATAAAAATTTGGTCTTCGCTGATGCAAAATGGTTAAATCACGGAATTAAATACTCACGTAAAATAAGGAATCTACAGTTATAGCCTGTTTGGGATATAATACCCCAAATGGGATAAAATATGAAGTGCAAAAATTAGAATTTTTATGCCCCTGCCATGAAATGGCCGGGGCATATAGTGTTACCCTGTTCCGTCATTCAGTCATTTCATCCTTCCGTCATTCCATCCTACATGCTTTTTAACAGGTAAAAGCATACCTGTTAGCCTCCCCAAGCTGACAGGGGCAGAATCTCCCCTCTGCCAAATTGGATGAGGGGGAGATTTCGCGTAACGACATATTTTACCTCTAAAAATTGCATAAATGTTGTACATTTTACAAATAAAACTTTATTAACAACATTTTTTTGCATTCATAAGTCATACGGTGATACCAATTCATTTTGCTGCATCACCCTGGTTGTTGTTGTTTTTTTTTTAAATATATATAAATTAATTTTCAGGGATATATAACTTCTTCTTAAATCAAACAAATGTTTGTATTTTAAATTTTGGCTGCCTGCGGGGGCATTCGTGGCGTTACGACACATCTACCGGTAGTTTTATTTTAATAAAACCCCACTTTTACAGAGATTGATTCCTCAGTATATTCTAAACTTCTTGGGAATCAATCTGACAAACTAGAGGCTTATAGTAAAACTTTCTAACCAAAAGTTGTTGCATTTGATATGAATTTATGCAAATTTTTTTTTAACATAACCAAATCAAAAACTTCCATATTTTGCACTTCAAATTTATATCCCATTTGGGGTATTACATGTATATCCCAAACAGGCTATTATATCCCATTTGGGAGATTGGTCCCAACTTGATAAAAATGAATATGTGATTAAGAGATAAAAATATAATTCTTCATAGTTAAATGGTTAGTTGTATACAGTGTAGACAAAGTGATATACAAGTTCTTGAGGATTTCAGGGACAGTCATTGTCACAATGATTTTTAGTATACAGATTTCTCTGTGACTTTCAGGAAACCAGTGTGCCCCACATTGTGAGTTCTGTGATTGGAGAGCTGGCATGTGTGTCTGTAGACCGACATGTCTCGGTCTTTACTGATTTCCAGCACACTACCACCCTGGCTTATGGTGAGAAAATTCAAAATATATTATTCTATTTTCTGTGTTCACACAGAATTCGTTATCCCACCTTGATCTTTACAGAGATGTGGTTGCTATTTTGACACACTTGCTGATCCTGTACTTTAATTTCTACACAGATGCTGTTATTGAGGAGCTGGCCCTTAGTCCTGATGGACAGATAATGGTTTTAGGAGACTCTTCTGGAAGACTCCACATTCTGGATACAGATTCTTCACAAGTGATTTTCTCTCATGTATGTACACCTTTCTGAACTACTTATATTTACATGTATATTTATATACACACCTCTCATGTATACGGTATGTATGTACACATTTTTGAAGTATATAGACCAGTGTAAGCCTATTTAGAAATGGTTTTCATGACATAACACAATACATAGAAAAAATGTTGTAAATATCACTGACATTTCTTAGTTTTCTAGTGATACTCCATTTTTTAAGGCATCTTATCCTATGATATTGAATGTAATGTTTTAAAAATCCAATACATGTTTATAGTAACACTACCAAATCTGTGTCAACATCTCATTTTGAGACCATGTAAAGCATTTGTTGAATTAAGTGTTTTACAACAGTGTAGCAACCACAGAGACATGATCATTTCTTGCACAATATTTCTTTCTATATTAAGAGATGCTTATAACACACATTTACATGTTCATTTTCTTTGTACCATTAAACTTGAAATAAAAAAAAAGACACAATAATACAGGTTAATAGGGTTTTCCCATATTTTCAGATTGTTACACCTCCAAATCGAGTAGGAAATTCATTCAGCAGGATTAAGTGTTTTGATGCCAAAGAAGGTACTGTAAATTGCCTTGTGAAATCTTTGTATTTTGCTTTAAGAAATTTAGTACATAAATATGTACATGTATTTTAAGGTTATTAGAGAGGTAAAGCATTTCAACTTGTACGTGTACGAGTATGTGTAACTAGGGGAATCCCCTAATTTTATGTGTATTACATCATAATTTCTGCATACCGCGTAATTCTACAAGTTGTGCAAAACGTGTAGAATCAGAAGTACACGTACATGTAGGTGAATACTTGTCACATTTTTTGATAAAAATATTGACTAATTGTATATTAGACGTTGTTTTATTTCAAGCAGAAGATAAATTTAGGACGACTATGCTTTTGGTTTTCATCAAAGTCATAGAATTATTTTGTAAACAATGAGAGTTAACTGAACATGTTGAAAATGTTGAATCTAATTATTTTACACGTACGCTTACACATACAGTTATAAAACATAACCAAATTTTGGTACGTGTAACATACTTGTAGCTCCACACGTACCTCTAGACGTACATGTTCAAATGCTTAACCTCTCTATTATTATTAATGAATGTAGAGATGTTCAGAATAGTAAATTGAATCATGTCTCATGATTTAATCAAAATATTTTGTCATGACATATGACAGTATCATTCAAAATAGTATTCTCCCTATATATATATTTAATAGGTCTATACAATTTATTTGTTATGACAACAAATGGAGATCTGAAGATATTAAGAAACTTCAATAAAGAAACTTTCTTGGCTGGTGGAGGTAAGAGAAAATTTATATTGATGTTTTAATAGCGTAATTTAATTTGAAGTCCAGTTTGAATTGAAACAATTTTCATTGATAGAGACATTAAAACATTTGTTCAAAATGCTCCAAGACCAAATACTTATAAAGATACAGAATTTGTGCTCTTTTAGATGGAATCAAAGCTGTGTTAAAGGAAAAATTAATTTCCACTAAAGTCGATGACCTCCATTCCTCGGTATCAGACCTTGTGTGCCTGGATGACAGCTTTATTACAATGGTAATTCCAGAGTACCTGATGTAATTTATACATGTACATGTATATGTACATGTATATTATGTTTATTCTTTTTTTTTGAAAATCCAGCTGGAAATATGTACACTTGACTTTTATTTCTCCAAATAGAAAATGAATTTATTTAGTGCAATTCTTAATCTTTTATTAAATGTGTATGTGCAATACATACATGTACATTAGTGTTACTAAATTTTGAGATCATAGTGTGAAATTTTAAGATAATCAGATTTCATAACTTTTAATTGGTTGATAAAATAGCATGAAATGCAGAGTAATATATATTTAATGAAATTTGTGTAGCACCAAATACAGTAATATATTTATATTGTATTCTGACATGTACACATTTTTGGTATTTGTGAAAAACACTAAATACCGAGTAATGTACATGTATTTACATGTATATTTTATAACTACCTAGTATTATATGAATCATTAGTATTGTATGACTGATCTTTGATTGAAAGGGAAGCGGGAAAGGTATTCTTGGGGTATGGGATTGGGAGGATGGACAGCCAGTTCTCATAGAGGAAGTTGGGGATTTCCTTATCTCAGGTAATACAAGTTTGATATCTACATGTAAGTGCAAAGAGCTATATCAAATTGCAAAGAATTTAATGTTCAATACATATTAATTAAAGTTTCTTTAACATGCTATATGAACATGTTATTTGTTTTTCTATTTAGCTTCTGGAATCACTCAAGGAAAAGTCACCAGTGATGGAAATTTCTTTTTTTCACTGGATTCCCAGGTTTTTCTTATTTTTCTCTAGATATGAAAATTAAGAAATATACACATGTATTTCTGTATGACTTGTTAGCAATGATTTATATACACTTTAATAGAAAAAAATGTTACCATCTACCTGTAGATAACAATACTGTGGTCCCTGTAATTTGTAGTTTCTGTGTTTGTTGTAGAATGATTTGTCCCTATTATACAGTGTATGTGGTTTTTGTGTTGTAGAACAATTTATGTCTTTGGAGCACTCAGGCCTGGTTCATTCTGAAACAATGGACAGAGGTCAAAGTTCAAGAATTTCAGCTACTGGAAACCAGGGAGGTTCAAAATCAAGGGTAAAACTTCTTTTCTTCATGAAGTTGCTAAAACTAAACTGTAAATTCAGTTTGCTTCCTTCTTCAGATGGAGTGTCAATTTACATTTTAATATCAAAACTTTTCTTTGTTCTAAATATGAAAGACAGACAAATTTAGGATCATTTGTCTTTCTGTAGTTTACAGGAAATGAGATTGGCACTGATCACTACATCCGTGGAGGGGCGGAGTACCCTGATGATACAAAGCCTGCCTGGTTTTGAGAGTATTTACAATCTTCAGCTCAATGCTCCATGCTTCATCTCCGAGTGTCTGCCACTGCAGGTAATCTTGTCTCATGTAAAGTACACACTAAAACTTTTCCTTGTCAAAGTTTAGTAGTGGTGTTTATGCTTTCAATTGGTTGAGTTTTCTGATGTTAAATAAGTGTTGGTGTTTTATATATATTCTATACTTCGCTAGCAAACTTGTACAGACTGTTCAGTCACTTGTAAATTTATTTGTTTGTAAATGTACATGTGTACATATGTTTTTCCATTTTAGGACAATATATTTGTAGTCGAGTGCTGTCCTGATGAGACGTAAGTTTCTTTTATTGAATTATTTGTATTTTTATTTAGCTAGTACCACTGCTCCAGTATTTAAGCATTGAATGCTTATTTTTGGATATTGTCGGTCCTATAACACACCAAGCGGTGCGGACAAATTGAATACCGCTGGGTATGATAATTTGTCTGCACCACTTGGTGTGTTATAGGACTGACGACATCCAAAAATAAGCATTCAATGTTTATATTTATTTTCATACTGATGTCTATTTGTATGAAATATATGTGTATCGTTGCTGTAAAGCCATTATATACGATATTAGTCAGGGATATGAAACATACATGGAACAGCCATATTTACATGTTATTTAGTTCCCTTCCGCGACTAAAAATATAGTGCCAGAAACTTTGTAGAGAAAAATCTTTTTTATTAACGAGAAGATATGATTTAATGATTATTTTTCGTAAGTACATATCAAACTGGTTATGTAAGATTGAACGTTTCATTTAATCTTACAAAAATAAATATACTCAAAACACGTGATGTTTATATTTGTGCTCATGGCGCATGGATTAGCTAAGTGTATTCAAAGGAAATTGAACATCGCAGATTTCCAACGCAAACATAAGGGGAAATATACACTGAATGTAAATATATTCCTATGAATGTACAGTTCTGTCCATGTAATTAATGAATGTTGATACTCAAACTTGATTATGTTATAGATGTCCCAGGTCTGTGTCCACGGTCAGGTTTCGCTGTTTGACTGAAACCAATCCAGAAACTAGGTATTTCTCCACTGACAAGTGGTGTTTATGGCTCAATTTTTATTAAAACTTTTTGACCACAAGTTACAAGGTAAATATTTTCATTGATTTAAGAAGAAATAATTTTTCAGACTTTACCGTATTCTCTCCAAGAAGAAGTTTGAGGAGGCCGTGATGTTTGCCAAGATGTATCATCTTGAGATCAATGTATGCTCACTTTAAGTGTTTCCTTGTTTTAATGTGCATTGTTAAATGACGCAAGAGATTATTTGTGCTGTACATGTAGTTCTATATGAATATTTATGTACAATCTAGAAAAGGGTGTTTCAGTTTGTTGAATTTTTCATCAATATTTGGCTCACAATATGCATGTTCAATTTACATGATCTTCTGTTATCACTTTATATCAGATTCTGTTATATTGACAATTTACATGTTTAGACTTTTTTGACTGTAGATGGTGTACAAAGTTAAGGTGAATTACCTCCTGGAGCAGTTGTCCCCCTGGAATGTGAAGAAACACTCTGACAGTGATGTCAGCCTGATGATAGAACAGCTCTGGGAATGTCTACAGTTTGTCAAGGTACATGTCAGAGTAAACGTGTTAAACCAAGAAAACTGCAACCAGGAGATGTGTACACATACATTTTTGTTGGTTGTCTGGTGTTCTAAAACACTTTCATTCATGTTCATTTGATCAGTTTGATAAATATGTAAATATATCTTAAATTTTAAGTACATGTCCATGTATTTACAATGCACATACTGTATCAAAAGTACAAGAAGGTGTTATAAAGAACTGTTACATGTCAAAAGGTACATTTAGAAGGATCGGTTTTTATCTTTTGCTCAGTTATACAGAGCTTACAAATAACAGTGATTCTGCAGTTGTATAATTATGTATATCCTAGGACGAGTTAGAACTGCTGGAGAACTGCATGAACTCTGCCCTTCCAACTTTAGCACTCACACAACAGATGTTGGAGCACTGCAGGAAAATGGTAAGAGTCTTACTGCCATTGTTAGTTTCAAAGTCCTTAAATTTTGTGTAGTGTCTCCCTGCCAAAACTAATAACAGTACCACAACTAAATGTTGTTTCCTGAAGAGTTTGCAAAATCTATACTGCATCTGAATGTCATTCATGCTGTGAAAGTTAGTTCTGGTATTATTTGTTTACCTTTAGTTAATGGAGTTTTCAGAAAAACATTCAGAAGCCAAAGGAAAGAACAAACAGCACAGTCTGCTTGCTAAGGTAAGATACAACAATTTTAAGATAGTTTAAAATATTTGCTGAAAATTTTGACAATTTATAGATGTATGTACATGTATATTTGTGAATAGGAAACATAAAAAACAATCTCTGTTTTTTCTTTTTCCTAGCTGAATGAAATTTCTAGAAGGTTGAACACCTATCACATGGCGTATGGCGCGGCCCAGTACAGGTATAGTGTATTCACAAGTTTACAGTCCATTCCATGAACATTTAGCTTTTCATATTGATATGACTAACAAAGAGCTTTCTTTGTCTAGTGCTGATAACTGGGAACACTTCAGGAGGGCAGATCTTCTTCAGGAAGCTCTCCACAACATGAGAATGGGGAACCTGAGTGTAGGACTCACCATATGGGTACAGCATCAGGTACAGTATACATGTACATACATATATGTGATGAGTTTATGAATGACACTGTAATTTAAATTTGGTCTGGAATTGATATACATGTATTTGCAGGCTGAGTGGGAGAGAGTGCTGAAGCCCAGTGTGGTAGATGCCTTCTTGTCCTACATACCAGAGAAAGTCCGAGCTGTGGAGATCCTGGGAATTCTGAAGGAGAGCATCATCCCCTACATTATCAGGATCATTCCAGAGAAACTGGTAATACATGTACAATACTTAGTGTTTGTCAGGTTTTTATACAGTGCATTGTTTTTTATAAAAAGGAGAAAATTAAGAAGTAATTTGATTTCAGAAGTGGGGAAAAGTCCTCAACAGCTCTTGTTTTACTGGAGAGAGTGAAAAAAATTGAAACACATGAAAATGGTGCCTTTAAACAAATATGGTGATGCCAAAGCAGAAACAATGTCTAATAAACTCATGTTCATAGTTTCTTGATATTGTTAATATACGTGTTTTATTCAGTATTTCATATTTTCTCATTTTTTCAGGAAAGTTTAATCACCTGGGTCATCAGAAAAGCCACCAATCTAGAATTGATGGAGAAGGTACATGTATTTGTAGATCGCTGTATACATTATATAAATAGTGCCTGTTTGGGAGGGTAACAGTTGAAATTGACACCCCGAGAAAACCATTGTCAACCTCCGCTTTGTGTCGGTTGACAATGGTTTTCTCGGGGTGTCAATTTCAACTGTTACCCTCCCAAACAGGCACTATTTATTCTATTATACTGAATGTCTTAATTGTAGAGAAAATTTTACTGCTTTTATATAGAAATGACATGAATTCCACGATGAACCGTATGCGCATAATTTACGCGCATGTAACAATTCGTTGTGTTTCCCGTTGCCAAGTGTGTTGCTAATGCTGAGGGTAATAGAACAGATTATCAACTGCGTCTAAACCAATCAGATTTCAGTATTTAACATGAAAGTATAATAAAATTAAATATACATAATTAAAACGAAATGCATAATGAATACATGTATGTAATGCGCTCTTCATATAAATAGACTCGGCAAAGAAACAGTCATTTCCAATTTTAATGTCAGCTTATTGGGAGAACACTACCACTACACTACTGACTCAGAGGTTATCTGTGGCCATTGGTTGTATGGTATATAAAAGTGAAAACTTAAACCTTACAGAGTGCCTGGCCTATAAACAGTCTGGAATTTATGCGGTCCATCTACCATTGCCTGTGTCAGTCCCTGGAGATACACTACACCGAGGAGAAATGTGACCAGTCTGATCTAGTCAGTAAAGTAAGTGTTGCACTACACCGAGGAGAGATGTGACCAGTCTGATCTAGTCAGTAAGGTAAGTGTAACACTACACCGAGTAGAAATGTGACCAGTCTGATCTAGTCAGTAAGGTAAGTGTTACACTACCCCAAGGAGTAATGTGACCAATCTGATCTAGTCAGTAAGGTAAGTGTTACACTACACCGAGGAGAAATGTGACTAGTCTGATCTAGTCAGTAAGGTAAGTGTTACACTAAAACGAGGAGAAATGTGACCAGTCCAATGTAGTCAGTAAGGTGAGTCTTACACTACACCGAGGAGATATGTGACCAGTCCGATCTAGTCAGTAAGGTGAGTCTTACACTACACCGAGGAGAAATGTGACCAGTCCGATCTAGTCAGTAAGGTAAGTGTTACACTACACCGAGGAGAAATGTGACCAGTCCGATCTAGTCAGGAAGGTAAGCGTTACACTACACCAATTAGAAATGTGACCAGTCTGATCTAGTCAGTTAGGTAAGTGTTACACTACCCCGAGGAGAAATTTGACCATTCTGATCTAGTCAGTTAGGTAAGTGTTACACTACACTAAGAAGAAATGTGACCAGTCCATTCTAGTCAGTAAGTGATTGAGGAGATCTAGTCAGATGTTACGGTACCATACTGTACCATACAATTTAGTTTAAAAATTATACATTTTACATGTACATGTATGCCTGTATACACAGGGTCAGGATGTATGCCTGTGTACACAAGGTCAGGATGGTCTCATTCATGTACACAGTGTTGATTGGTTTTGTTTTTCTTTTCTGCATAGATGAAGATCAACATTTCAGCAGTGTTGGAGCCTGTCAAGAAACTGATTACAAACCTTCAGCACCTGCACGATCTCCACCACAAATACAAGTGTTACTTAACCTTTGGACAGTTCCTAGCTGTGAGTATCTAAGTTGTATTCTAAACTCATGGCTTTCTGTTCAAATGGTACATGTACCTATCAACCTGATTATTGATGTACATTTAAAGGTTAGTAATGATAGAAGTAATTGATAAACAATTTGGATGTGGATGTGATAAAAAATACAATTATTTCTATTTTTAAGGAAACCACTGAGTCAGTGACCTTCAGAATGCTGGATAATGTGGTTGCTTTGGAGGTGATTCAGACTCGCCTGACCCAGCAGATCAGACCTTATATGAAGGAACATCACTTGAAAGAGGACGTCGTCTTTACCAAATATGTCAAGGTTCTAGCTCTATCTACATGTACAAAAATGTACTTCTGATTATTTCATGATCATGCAGTTTTTTTCATAGCATGCTTGATAGTTTAATTTTTGAAAAGTTTTCTTAGGTTGATTTTGCATTCTAACATATCATTTTATGTATTGATAGTAATATACAAAATAAAAATTGACTTTTCACTTAGGACTTGCTAGAGAGAAGTATGGGAATGACCTCTTTCTATGGTGAAGCTCCATGGGAAGCCAAAGTGATAGCAGTCATTGGGTGTATCAAAGATCCCAGGGTAAGAAGTCGGTGCAGGGTTAATTCAAATGGATAGCTGTCATTCTTTGTAACAAATAATTTAATGCAGGGTAAATTTAAAGTCAGCTACAGGCATAAAGGGTGAGAAATTAGTTCCGAATAAATTGCTAGATTGTTGGTTAGTTTGACTTTGGTATATACATTTTTATTGTACTTTGTTACAGTCCAAGTGTGAAGCAATAATGGAGACCATGAAGATGGCTCGAATCCCTTTGTCTGCACAGATTGAGAAACTGATTCAGGAGGGCATGGAACTAGAGCATCCAAAGTCAGTATCCCCTGAAAAAAAACTACAACATTTCTTCATTACTAACTTTCATGTTTTCTTTAAAGAACTTTCATAGGCTTTTAAGCAAGTCATGTTTTTATATGATGTATAAATATTTGAATTCCTTTTTGTATTTTTTTTAAGCTGTATTACATGTACATTTGTGCTTTTGTTGACTTTATAGAGCCACAGAGATACAAGAACAGTACAAAATGGTGACTGTCAGAAAACTGGTTCTTAAGTATGGAGTGAATAGGGTACCAGACAAGCAGTGCAGTCGGGTTGGTTTCTAAAGACAAAATATGTTGGTAAAATTCTTCTATTATACAACATTATTCCTTCAAATAACTCTGCATGTTTATATTTATTGTGTAGAACCTGATAAAGCAAATCCTGTCACAAGACAAGCCTGACTGTGTTCAGGATGCCCTCAGTGTAATGGAAGCCTATGGAGACACAGAGTTTGAGCAGGAAATCTATCTCTTCAAGTGCATGCTCCTCATTCATAAAGACAAGGTTTGTTCCTGAAGTTGCGCAATGAAATTCAGGGCAAATGTGTTGTGTTGGTTAGCATTATTCTTTACAGTTGTGTTTTCTGTAATTCATTGAGATTCATATTAAATGTACATGTAATATATATTGACAGCTACATGAGTGTATCAACCTTCTAAGACAGTGCCCCGCCCACCTGACCTTGACAATCTGTCACTCCCTGATAGGCTTCATCACCAGGTCACTCAAGTGTCCAATCATCTTCCAACAAAACGTACCTGTAAGTTCACTTACTTCCTTAATGCATGTAATATCTTCAGAAATTTGAAATGAAAACAAAAAAGAATATTTTCTGTTATTATTTATTTTTAATTTCAGGTGTGCCTCTCTAGAAAACAATTACAGTGTGAAGCTGGGATTTACCTGATCAAATTCACAATGAACAAATTTCAAGGTCGATTTCTGAGTTCTTAGATTCTGTATATAGACATTTTAGTATACAAAATGATTAAATTATTTCTTTATCTTTGACTGACTGCTTTTTCAGATCGTGTTGAAGGAGAAGTAATGGAGATTTTGCTATTTCAACTGAAGAATATTCATGCTTTACTGGTATGATTAATAAATACTGTAATGAAAATATTCATATGATGAAAAATCCAGTTTGTAATATATATCTTTTAACTGCATCAGTGCTTACAGTGAATGATGATTTTATTTGTTTTCTACAGAAACAGTTCTCCATCTATCTGACTCTTGACCAGTACATGAAGCCAGATGTCCGACGAAACACCCTGGTTACCTTCATGAAGGAGTTTTTCAAAAAGGTCAGACCTAGACCTGTGTCTTGATTTTTTGTAGGCAAAAAACCAAAAAACCCATTGTTTTAAGGTGGTATGAGACACCTGTTGATATTGATGTGGATAAAAGTCCATGTACATTATAAGCAAAATACTTTCACCGTTTTAGAATTAAAAATTTTTACAATATTTGACCCAAAAATATGTTTAAAAAATGTTTGGAAAGGAAAAAATTATAAAAGGCCCAGCGGGATTTGAACTCGTTACTTTCAGATTCGTAGCTAATGCTCAAACCCATTGCGCTATGCTTTTAGGTAACAATTTTGGGGGTAAACAATTATATAAAATTATACTTGATTTTATTTTTTATTTCGATGGGAAGTACCTCACAATATGGTGGTGTCCCATACCACTTTAATCCTTGGTAATAAATAAAATATACTTGAATGTATTTCATTTTGTAATTGTTTTATTTAGGACACCAGAAATTATGCAGAGGCATATAGGTATGTACAGTATAACTGCATTTACTATTGGATACTCTTTCATTCTACCATGTATTGCATTAAATGATATAATCAGAAGTTTTACTTTGATTAACAAAATTATAGATAGATTTACATGCAAAGTATGTTAGAATAAAACCCAGAAAATGCTGTTAATACACTCCATTACAGGTTAGCCGAGATTCTTCAGGTGTCCAGCATAGAAATGGAGGGAGAGTTAACCATGCAAGCTGCCAAAAGGGGAGAAATCAAGGATGCTCTCAAAATCTGCAGGTATACTACCGTAAAGTCTCGTGTACAGCATGCACCTGTGTATAAAACGCACCCCCAAGGTTGGGTGAAAAATGCTGGAAAAGCTGCTGTTCATACATGTATGTACATGTATAATATGCACCAAAAAAATGAAGAAATTTTCAATCGAAATTTTTGAAAAGTCATCAATATGCATGTGTTTATAATGTTTTTAAAAGGCTGAAAAGTAATAATGTTTGTGGATCTAAACCAAAACAACAACAAAAGAAATGATTTAATTGATTAATTAGTCCAATTATTTGATTAATGTTAAATAAACATTGTAAAGAAACGTATATACATCGTATATCATCATTATCAAGTTGTACAAATGAACGCTCTATTTTTAAAGCAATAACATATAACTGCATAACAGGACACAAAGTAAATAAGTTTTAAATCAAATCATAATTATTGCTTATCTTCCTGCACTCGAATGACCTGTGAAGTCCGACACGAGACAGGTGCATGCTTCACTGGAAATTGTTAAAACATTGACCACACGAACAGTCAACAGGTGGCTGGTTACCTAATGGCGAATACATTGGCGAGTAATTGTTTGATGCAAGAAACAGTGGTCAGAGTGGATAAGTATTTTAATACATGGAAATGAAATTAGGAATAAGGTATTTCTGACAAAATAAGGTTAGTTTACTCTCATACAACGTGCATAACACGCAATATCGGCAGTCATACTTCCGCGGTATCCAGAATCACGGCCTGAAAAAATGGGGTAAAATTTTGTTCCTATGTACATGTATAACACGCACCCCCCACTTTTGATCAAATTTTGGCTGAAAAAAAGTGTTATACATGAGACTTTACGGAATGTGTAGATGTTAAAATTTAAACCACTCACTTTACTTGACGTATTGATGCATATAAATAAACAGAGGTTCAGTACATGCATGTAGCATTAGATATGCTCTACATTCCATGATTTCTTGATATAGAAATTCAGTCAATAGTTAAAGTAACTCTTGTTCTTTATCATTAGTGTACAAAATACAAAACATGAATAAGATTTAGAGTGTTTAGAAACACATTTCATTTACATTTGAGACAGACAATGATATTTAGGAAGGTTATAAAGTTTACAAATTTATTGTAGGAAGCTTTTGAACTCGGATCCATCAGAGAAGACAGCGGAGATCTTCTACGATGTGGCCCTGGTGCTGCAGGGAATCCTGGCTGAGTCGGGCAGTAAGATGGAGAGCCTCCGCAGCCTTCCGTCGGTCATCCACCAGCTGGTGTGTCAGGCCACAATCATGTGCTCCCCCGCCCTCCTGCCCAGACTGGTGGCCCTCAGCAAAGTGACCAGTCTCTGCAAGTCTGTGGACAGTCAGTGTGAGGCGGCCAGTGCTTGTCAGGTGCTTACACAGATTCAAATTTAAAGAGGATTGAATTCAAGCAAAAAGCCTCAAATTTGGTTCAGTCACTAAAAGAAATGATAAATGTTTGTGGTGCCTTGTGTTGTAGGATGAGATATGGGATAAGGCGGATCCCAGTACTATGGTAGACAGGAACTGGAGAATTGATGACTCATTCCAGGATGAGGCCCTGGTGATGAACTCCCAGTTTGTACTGCCTCTCATCACCAAGTATGCTATGTCAGACCCAGGGATCACACATAAAGGTAATCAGTTTGTACTGCCTCTCATCCCGAAGTACACCATGTCTGACCCAGGGATCACACATAAAGGTCATCAGTATATAACTACTAGCGATGTTACTAGCAGTAGTTATCTGGAGTCACTTCAGGTGTCACCTTATTACACAGCATTACAGTTGTAGTGATTCTATCTATAGTCACTATTGTACACTACAGATACAGAGAGCCCGCCAGACCTGGTCGCTCTGAAGCAGTCGGTGTTACCCATCCTTCAGCTCCTCAAGGACAACAGTCACCACCTCCTGGCCCTACAGTTTGCCCTTCACATGACCTTCACGGTCAAGGAAATGATAGTTCCTGTTGCAGAGGATCTGGTGAGCTACCCCAGTTCAATCTAAGCACTTATAGTTTCTCACTATAATCTTCACTGCAAGTGAAATAATTACAATATAAGATGTGCATACCCGGTATTTAAGAGACAGTTTGCTCCAACAAATATTATAACATAGAATAGACAAATTTATTACATGAATATTTAAAAAAAGACATTGTATACTATTGAATTTTTCTTCAGCAATGGTAAATGAAGACCATCATTATCATTATCGGTGTTTTATTAACTAGAATGTATTATTCTCTCCATGTGTCACAGTAGACATTCAACCCATTCACAATTCATATCAGCCCACATTGTACATGTATGAATATCTAGCAACTTGTATTTTTTTGTCCAGGACTCTACAAATCCCACATCTATTGAGGAGAACCAGGCTCTGAAGCAGCTGATGCAACAGAGTTCTCCCTTCATCAAGGAGTTCACCTCCGCTCTACTTATGAAGGTAGACAGGGGAGAAAATTCTTCTCTAAATCATATACATGTCTATGATGATGTATAATTAGCTGATTTATTTCTGGATTTAAAGAAATCTGTTTCAAGGTTGTGTGATTGATTGTACATGTAGGTTTTCAACAGTCAAGAAGTAGACCACACACTAGCTCTAGCCTTGCTCAGCAACCGGCCCAAGAATGAGGGACTCAAAATGATGATGAGCCTAATCAAAGCCTCAGGTCACAAGTACAAGAAACTGAAAGTAAGAAAGAATGTACATGTGAATAAATCCATATTGCATGTACTTTTAATATTTTACATGTACATTTTTGCTGTAATTATTGTACCATATGATTTTTATAACAAATGCATAATGAGATGTTGATACATTTTACAGGCAATGGGTAATGTTGGTATAAGGATTGGGCAGCTGTACAGGGAAGCTCCTGTGATAGAGATGTCTGAGAAACTAAAAAAGAATGCGAGCTGGGGACATAGGCTCAGCAAAATCAAGGTAGGCAGATCCCAGATAAAAATGGCGTGAAGAAACAATATCAAAATTATAACAAAAAGATTTTATAAAACCCTTCTCTCTCTCTCTCTCTCTCTCTCTCTCTCTCTCTCTCTCTCTCTCT
>WFKH01006014.1:59204877-59228975 GCA_016163765.1 Magallana hongkongensis | reverse complement strand
ACCAATCACCGGCTTACCTCCTGTTCATAGCTTTCTATATTGACCAACCGCTGGGACAGTTCGTCTTCCTTGTCCACTAGCTGTTGCTCTCTGTCCAATTGGGCTTGCTTCTTCTCAAGGTACGTCATATCCGCTTGGAGATTATCCAACTTGGTCTTCCAGTACTGTTCCACCGAAGTCCCTCCCAACCTGCAACACAAGAACTGGCTCTGTCAATATTGGGAAATATACAAGGGTATGTGAATCTAATAAAACATTATGACCCAAAACTACTTGCATGTTACTGTAGCCGTTTCTGGACTCGATGTTGTTTTCCTGATCTCGCTCCGGCGTATTTTTGTTGTTCAAAAGGTCTTTGTATTTGGAGATCTGTCAAAAGAAAAAAAAACCAAGGAATTGTTGACAAAATCAAGACGTTAACTACCTAATGCAAAATGAAGTGAGTCCCGTCTCTGTGAATGAAGGAACCAGATAGACATACCTCCTGTTGACACATCTGTCTGAACTGAAACAGCTCCTTCCCCAGCTGCATTATTTCCATCCGGAACATCCGCCGGCATTCCGACAGCGCATCGTAATCCGAATGCTTCTGCAAAGTTTAAATTTGATTCAATTAAGTCGTATTTAAAAAAAAGATTCAGACCAGTTCAGATTATTTTTATTTAAAAAAAACCCTGGAGATCTAGATTAGATGTAACTTTTATTGAAGCATCTATGGCAAAGCATCTTAACCATTGGTATTTGTTTCATGCTCTTATATCATTATAACTCCTAAGCAAGTTGACCCTTACTCTTCTCCAGGTTACTGTTTTCTTTACGTTCGAAGTTCTCACTCAATTCTTTACATTCATTCAACACAATGATCCCAGTTTCCTTATATTTCGCGGCTGACCTTGCCCCTTTTAGTGACTACAATTGTTATTACTATATCAAAATTATCATGGTGGGAAGTGGAAACTCTAAATAGTGTGAGTTGTTGGCGGACCGTGTACAACTTGCAGACTTTATAGGGATGGTGGGGAGTCGCACGTACCCGTTTCTTCTTTCTGTGATGTCTTTCTTTGACCTTGTCCGTCCTTGCCTTACCAACAAACGTCTCTCCATTGCGACGTGATTTCTAAACATTCAGAGAAATAAAAAGTTCTTAGCATCACCATCATATTCTATATATAGAATACTGGACAATGATTAAGTTTCTAGTACGGACAGCGCCTACCAGACAAATGGTATCATTGTCAAAACATTGAAAGAAGTATTGTCGGCTGAATTTTTCATATCGTGATAAGCTCGAGGTAAAATGGAGATACATATAAAAGTAAATGTCTCTGTTGCTAGATGGCCAACGGAAAAGGGTCAATTTGGTAGTTTGGTTTTTGTTGCGTGTTACTTATAATTAACACACAAATCAATAAAGAACTTACTTGCTTCGATAAACAGATAAATAAAAAGTAAACTGGATATTTAAAAAATGTTTATAAATAGATAATGAGTGATGAGATCTCCTGATTATTTCGCTTTCTGTGGTGGTTCGATGCCGGTGTATTGCTGTCTTTGTTCTTTAAATCTTTCTCTCGTGTGTTTGGATTGATGGCTGAATGAATATTTGATGTCAATGTGTGGAGGTGGGAGATATGTGGTGGACTGATATTTGAACTGGTCTTAAAATGTCGGCACGCGTTAAGAAGTCGTCCAATATGAAATTCTTTACCTACTTTACGACTAATCAAAAAGCTTAGCCATTCTATTTCGGCGATGTCTCATAACTTTAAATGAATTTACTTAACACCTTTCAACGCCTAATTGGTTTAAATGTAGGTCTGTTGTCTGCATTTGTAATACCGACGATATTTACATAACTACTCTTGTTTGATAGTCCAGTGAAAAAGTAGATCGAGTAATGTAAGCATTCAAGTAAATATAAAAGGCAATAAAGATTATCTAGAGAATTAAAAACATGACATACCGGTATTTTCCAACTTTATTTTAATTGGCATTAATTAACGATACTGTTCTTAGAACAATGTATGTCATCATGTGGAGAAAATGCCTACCTCAAGTTCTGCCGGAGATTCAGTTGGCTCCATCTATATGTGGCCAGGAAAGTTTACCAATTTCTAATTAAGAAATCCCCACAAGTCTAAAACTGTTTGAAAACAAACCCTGTTTTAAAGGTCCCGGCAGATTCCAGCAAGTGGAACGAAACCTCTGTTTTAACTCTGTTTAACATTGAAGTGAAAACGAGAGTATTGGTCAATATCGCGGACACAGGTAATCAAGCTTAGTTCCATGTCAATAACCAGAATTAGTTCCCTATCAATTTCCCAGGCGAGAAGTGTCATTTAACCTGACCAGTTCTGCTCACGTAGCCCCGCGTTTCCTTCAGGAGCACCCAGAGGTGTCGATTGATTCACTGGGAGAGAAATCCCGTTCCTCTGAATATTTTATACCTGCTTTCCGGGCTATTCTTAGGGAACACAAGTTACATGGCTAATTAATTTCGGGATACTGTGTCATAGCTTCCCGCGAGAGGAAGAGTCATTGTGTGTTTTCACCGACTCTGTAATAAGCTTAGATTTATTTCTGATTCAGGGGTTTTGTACTTTTGATTGAATCTCGTACACATCATATTTGACAGTACGGAACCCCGGGATTTTAAATTAGATTTCGTTAAATCCATGCTTCTATACAGATGTGTAATTATACTGTGAAAAAAAGGTTATTTATACTTCGGTCAAAGTTTTCATGAAGTATTTCTGAATGGCTTGGAGTTTGAACATGAAACAATAAGCTGTACCGATAAACTGTACCGAAACTCAAACTGCCTTGGGTAGGCTACCTTTCCATAATCTAGTTCAATTTATGATCAGCTGTCTTTTTCTTTGAATAATAAGTAAAAAAGAGTGTTAAATTAACTTTATTTTCTCAAAGTGAAAGAATCTAAAAGCACAACAAAAAATCACTTGACATACAAATACACGTGCCTTGGAGGCGATCGTTGTAATTTCCTAAGTGATGGCAATTATAGAGAGGGATAAAATGTCACACCACTTTACAGCTTTTATGGCTTGTCGCACAGTCATCACTTTATCAGGTGGGGGTTGGCACAATCAAATAATCACGTGACGATCAAATCATTGAAACACCAAACAACCCAGAGTCTGTTTGTTTCACCCTTTTTGATCCGCCACTCAAATATTGCAGCCGGGTCACAATAGTTTTATAGACAAACTGACGGACGGGTTAATTACTAGATGCTCCAGTTCATAACCCGGAGCAAAAAGAATTATAGGTGATCAGTGAACATCTGATCGAGTATCCTAGAATAAACCTTTTTTGACAAAAAGGCACTCACAGATATGCTTATGTTTTTTGATTTACAAATAAATTAATCTTGATGTGGCTTCTGTGGAATGAACTTGAGCGCGATAAAGTAGAGCACCATGTACACCGTTATAGAGGCCAGTATCACCAGACAGGAGTCGGACACGCTGCTTCCGTTCAGGGAGTACAGCGCCAGCGCCTGCTGTCCGGTGTTGATACACTGCCGGGGATCCCCAGAGGCGCATGTAAAGTTGAGTCTCGATATCTCCGTCTGACACAGTCCCTGGAATCCCCACTTGAGGTAAGAGACTTTTGACACCCACTGTAGACCTATAACCAAAAGGCAAGATTCAGGATACAATCATTTCTATTTCTGTAAAACGTTTTTTGAATTTTGTATAATTTTTAAAAGGATTTTAAAGTTTTAATTATTGGTTATAATTGAAATGCATATATACTTTACGGGGCAAAATTTAAACAAAATCGCTTAAACTTTATAAAATTTTATTGATTTAAAAAAGAATTATTATATTCATTTACCTAATGAGAGTTATCCCTCTTGGGAGAGGGTTAATGTGCCTTTATATGTAAAGTAAATTAACACGTGTGACAACCAAGGTACATGTTACTTACCTTCAAATATATTCTCCAGGTTGATGAAGAAGCCTGCCGACATGAGGTACATGGAGAAGAAGGTCTGTGCGATGAAGCATGACATGGTGAAGGTGGGGGTGAGGCTGGAGGAGAGCATGGCCAGGGAGCGGCTACAGTACACCATCAGGTAGTTCAGCGCAAACACCCGGAAAAACACCCACACGTCCAGCGAGAAGCCGACCAGGAAGTAGACGGGGATGGTGTACGTCACCACGAAAAACGTGTGTAACGGAAACTCGCTAAACACCTGCAAAAAGTAAGACGTTATAAACGTTACCACAACATTTATGCATTTGGTACAGTTTTATTTTTTTTAATCGACTATGATTGAATTTTCGTTGATCTATAGATAAAACTCACTTTGGCGAAGTAATAGGGCGTGGTTCCGTAAAGCCCGTCTTGTAATTCATAGTACAGGTGCTTCCGTTCTTTGTGATCTATTTTGGAAAATATACTGAATGAAAGCATTGGCATAATACATTGATTTCTCGTGTTGTGTATTCATTGTCAATATTGTAACTTTTATCCTATACGATGATTTCCAAAGAGAGCAGACTTCCAATACACACGACCTACAGTGAATTACATATGGCAATATATTGTCTATAGTCTGTCCCAAGATATCCTGAATTCAGATTTTGCTTAATTGCTTGATATTTATAAATACCTCAGGGTTCAAACGATGTTCATTCAAAAGTATGAAAAATTTCCAAGATTTCTCAGTCGAAACGCCCCTGTTAGCTTATCAGGTTTCAAAACAATGCTAAAAAATGTGATGTCTACGGGGATTTTATATTGCAGTAAGCCCGGATGATAACGTTGAAAAATTGCGCGATGTATTCCGAGTGTATTCCGAATGGAGAAAAGATGTAAACATTCCCCATTATAAATCTCCGTAAGGAATCTGTTTTTGTTCCTGTGAATTTTTCTGAGTGAAAGATAATAATGTGTCAATTAAATTTTCTTGGAAATTATCCCTTTCAACTATTTTAATTGCACTTCTTTCACAGGTATGTGTATTTTTATTAAAAATCGTCCAAATGTGCTGCATAAATATCTTGGGACAGACTATAGCAATACACAGTGAATTACAGATGGTTATGTATTGTCTACCTAAACGGTGACCTTACAGACTTAAAATGTGATTTTACAAACGGCGATGTGAACTTACAGACAATGTAAACTTACAGACTTCAATATGAACTTAAAGCGGTGTGAACTTACGGACGGCGATGTATTGTTTGCCAATATACATGAGACTCTCAGCAAACTTACAGACGGCGATGTGAACGTACAGACAGCGTTGTGAATTTACAGACAGCGATGTGAACTTACAGACAGCGATGAGGTCCAGGATGACGAGGTAGGGGTACATGGCACCGATGATATACATCAGACCGAACCAGTCCCGGACCGTCTGCTGGTCCTTCTCCAGCCGAAAGTAGATCATCCCCACTACCACCGACATGGACAGCGCCTGGATGAACTGCGCCAGCACCAACATGTAGTCCTCGATCTGGTTCCGGGTACACCGCCTGTAGAGAAGCAATAATACAACAACTAAACGATGTGAGGGGCAGGGCATGATGCCATTGGGTCTACTGAACTTGAGAAGAGAAACAGAAACACACCAACAAAACGGTAGTATGCATTGATCGTAGGGATACCGCCTGTAGAGATCAACACCGTTTTGGAGGGACTACATCCTCTAAACGGTGGTAGGGACAACTGAACCGGAGGTCAAAGAACTTTACTAATATTTGGAACTTGTCACATAAAACGACGAAAGTGAGGCGGATGTAATGTCAGTAAGGAAAAATTAAAATAAAACAGACTGGTGACTTGAGTATATTTTGTGCTTGCAGAGAAAGAGATCATGTCTTTAATGTCATAAATTTTTTAAACTGTAGAAAATCAGGGGTTGACTCTAAATCATAAATGTATACACATGATGCACGAAATTACGATAGTCGTTTTTGGTCTTTCCGTTTAATTTAAACGAACGGAAGTCAGATATAAAACTCTATCAGTTTTGAGAGACTCGTCCCTTTTTAACAGATTTTTACGAGATAATCTGTTAAATCATTGACGAATATTTATACTTTTTGTATTTAGTGTTGTTTTGTATTTTGTATTTGTGTTGTATTATAGTCTGTTCCAAGATATCCTCGATTCACATTTTGCTTAATTACTCGATATTTATAAATACCCCAGGTTTCAAACGATGTTCATTCAAAAGTATGATAAATTTCCAAGAATTTTGATTCGAAACGCCCCCACTAACTCTTCAGGTTTTAATACACGGCTAAAAAATGTGATGTCTACGGGGATTTTGTATTGCAACAGACCCGGATGATAACGTTGAAAAAATGTGCGAGGTATTCCGAGTGAGTTCCGAATAGAGAAAAGATGTCAACATTCTCCATTATAAATCTCCATAAGAAATATGTTTCCGTTCCTGTGAATTTTTCCGATGGAAAAATGATAATGTGTGAATGAAGTTGGATATTTTCCCTTTCGATTCGGGTATCGATTTCAATTGCACTTCTTTCATAGGTATGTGTATTTTTATTAAAAATCGCCCAGATGTGCTGCATAAATATCTTGGGACAGACTTTTATAGGATAGATAACAAAAAATTAAATTTACTATGAATGACGACTGGTATTTTGTGAGAAGACCAATCCATTAAGGTGGTATGGGACACTTCCATGTTGTGACGTATTGTTTATCGAAATAAACAATAAAATAAAGTGTAATTATATAAGTAGTTTCTTTCCCTATAAAGTCACCTAACAGCGTAGCGCTGTGGGTTAGAGGGTTTACTACGAATCTGTAAGTCATGAGTTCGAATCCCGCTCGGGGTTTTACAATTTTTACCTTTCCAAATATTTTTAAAAGCTATTTTTGGGCTAAATATTGTAAAATTTGAAAATTCTAAACCGGTGAAAGTATTTCAATTATAATGTACTTTAATCCACATTAATATCGACAGATGTCCCATACCACCTTAAATCTATAATCTACACAATGACATTGGTTTGGAGTACATTTACTCCAACAGGTCCAAAGCTCTAACACTTACCCGAACAGCACTGAGAACTGTCTGAAGGGGCCGGGCGACTGGTCCGTGATGTTGAGGGTGGACATGACGGGGAAGCTGAGATTGGAGAGCTCTTCCGGTTCCCGCGGCGTCTGGGCGACCAGATTCTCGTAATTACTGATTAGCTTGTTCACTGTTTGTTTCGTCTCCCGCTCTGTTTCGTCAGATGTAGGATCCACTGTACCCAAGTCAACTGCAATACATGTATAAAGGAGTCAAAATTTTAATCAACCTTGAGAATAAGGGTTATTAAAACAGTTTAAAGCTATCTTGGTGGACTGTCTATGTTGCGATTGGTTTTGAAGTACAAACTTTTTCCCGTAGTTTCTAGGTTATGTGAAAATACAACTTTTCGGCATTCTGTTTCCTCCCAATTCATTGAGAATGACAGTTTAACGATCTCCAATCTTCAGCAATGTTCGATTACTCTTAAATATCCCAAAACCATTTGTTCGTATATTACATTTAGAATTTTTTGGGAAAGTTTGTATTTTCATTGTAGAGTTTATGTTGCATGCTAATTCAACAGAGTGAGTGGTATCGCCAAGACAACGCCTTAAAAAAGAAACCTGATGGCGCCTTTAATTTTACTACATTTTGACCTTAATTCTAATGTGGATGGGATCATCGCTAGTTCCTCGGAGCAGAGTGGACCCATTACCAATGGCTACTTAGGGTCCGGATGAGATTTCACTGTGCATTGGTAATTTATTATTATGCAAGCCTTGGACAGTGGAAGAATCGTGTCGTGTGTTTGCCAAAGGATGTTGAACAATTAAACGGTCAGCTACCGCAGATGTCCCGATTGGTTCTTATTACGAAAGCGGAACCAGATCGCTAGAAATACTTTAATAAAAACCCTAATCAAATTTCTGCGTGGATACATTGGTAGTTTATGAAAAATCTCTACAGTAAAATAATTAGGATAATGTTGGTAAATAATGCCGTATAATGATGTATACTTTATTGAATGAAAATCCGGATGGTCACACCGGAAAATGTGTCTAGTGCGCTCTGTGTATGGTAATGTTTCACCGACCGCGGGGCATGGGGGAGAAATTGAATTGCGATAATTAGCTTTCATGCACGGTAGCAGAAGTCCATTTATTTACTAGCAATGAATGGATTCCCCGCCATTGGCCGCAAGCATTTGTCAGTCGCAGGATCATTTCAAGTTGCTGCTTGATTGAGAACCAACGTGGTCAAAGAATTAGAAGACCGTGCTATTACTGCTTCTTGCATAGAAGACGTTAGACTCGATTCTTGAATAAAGTAAAGCTCCCCTTATGATGCAAGGAGAATATATAGTCCCAAAGGGCACCTAAATTCCGGAGAAGGTACCTTTCTATAACACTTGTTTTAATTTGAAAGAGTATCTTTGCAAAAAATAAACTGTATTAAAGGATATAAAAAATCAATCTCTATTTGTTTCTGTGAAATGGAAATCCATCACTTCTTGAATTTATGGCGCGGGTGTAATTTGAGCAGTCTGAAGAATTCTGAATCGAAAAAAGATTTTGACGGGCACCTTGGGATGGCTTTTCGTAATATACATGACTACTGGGGTTGTGTAATTATAAGGAAAGTGATAAATTAGAGTAACAAAGCGGCGGACCCTCATCACTATTACATTGATTGACTATTTCCTTTTATAGCGGGTCGTGTAGTCTGGGGGCAAGCAATACACAATATCGATTTTGACGCCGACGAACAATTCCTTGCGACTGACGAAACCCTATAATTAGACTACAATCGGCTTGAACCCGCGCTAACACGAGTTGAAGACTTAAAATTGTTTAATACGCGATGAATTGCTTCTAAAATTGGTCGAAGACCTTATATGACGTCCTTCATTATGAATAGATGCCAGGACATTGCAGATAGTTTGGGCTTGAAACTGATAGCGAACAGCAGGGTGTGATCACAGTTCAAGTGAGCTAGAGATTGAGATACATTGAGATCTCGTATGCTATAGGGATTAAAGTAAAACATATTTAAGATATATTCAATGTTTGAAGAATTTTTAAATATACCATAATCTTAATATAATGCACTTGAAAACGTTTTGTCCTCAGTTGAATATAAGCCAGCAAGAGAAATGTTTTGGTGTGACAAGAAGGAAATACCCACCATAATAGTCACACGGGTTAGTGAGCGAGGGACAAGGGTAACCAATGGAGGTGAAGTAGGCCACCATTTCTGTGGCCTTCCCGAAATATACCATCCTTCCTCTAGACAGGATCATTACCAAGTCAAACAGCTCAAAGATGTCGGACCTGCAACAAGAAGTTAAACATGTACTCATCAATCAGCCCATTGACGTCGTATCAGCGGCCGCCTTCCAGTTTTGAGATGTTGGGAAGAAACTGTGTTTAAGTTACGTGACAGGCTTGTACATGGTGGAAAGGAAATCTATACGTACCGGGGCTGATGGATGGACATCAGGACCGTTCTTGTGTTCTGCGCCATCTTGGACAGGGTTTCCACCAAACTGTGGGCCGTGAAAGAGTCAAGCCCGGACGTCGGTTCGTCCAGAAACAGAATACCTTTGGAGGATAAAAGAGTCCCCATGTCATTTATCAAATCTAGTCATTTCCCAGGCATATGTTTTGTCTTTGACAAATTAATTCTGGCATGTATTTGATTAATGATTGGAGCCATGGCATATTGTTAAAATAGGCTTTCTCGTGTATTTAGTGTGACTTTCTCATGAATTTTTACACACTAGGGAAGCAATCACATATTGTTTTACAAATATAGAAATAGAGATAACAGGATTGTCATGTATTTTTTGTTTGTGCCCGTACTAGGATCCAATAGCATCTGTATTCCGATGCTGACTCTTCGCCTCTCTCCTCCAGAAACACCCCGGCTTTCTTCGTTGCCGATCTTTGTATCCCAGACATGTCTAAGTCCAAGTTCTGAGATCACACCATCCACCTATCACAGAAATGGTCAAGTTAAAAATTTGCATTAGCAGATAAGGTCCTTTTTTATAGCATTGGCAGAAATATTAAAATTTTTCCACGTCTTTATTTATTAAAATGTATTTATTTTCATGAAATTTGGATAAGTGAATATTGAACAGCGAATTATAATAGTGGCTTTTATGACAAGTTTGCCCTATCCAGATATGCAGTAAATTTGCTTCTATTATCCCAAGATCAGTCGTTTAGCTCCTGGGGTGGAATGCTAAGGAGCAATCAGTACATGTTCTATTCTTGGGATTCGTGCATATTTTAGTGATATATAGGGGAAAGAGACCCTGGGGATTTCTGTATTACACCTTTGACTTTGAGGTTCTTTCACATGCAGTGAAGTAGTTATTTTTCGTAAAACGATTATCTTTATGATCTGCAGTTCTGAAATGAATAATAGAGAAGGAAAAAACTCGTTGTTTTAGATTCCGGATTACATAACAATTAAGAGATATCAATTTTTAAAATAATTTCTACAAGCAGATATCAGTTATCTTCTTTATTTTTAATTATTTTTCGCTTTAAAAGGTATTCAATATTAACAATAAATTATATCCAGGGAGAGTACACACACTTTTTTATACAATGCATACCGTTAACATATTATGCCACAGATATTTATTTTGAGATTAAACTTTATACCAATTTGATATGCTGTGTATTTTGCAGACGAATGTTTTTACATATTGACAGATCAAGGTCACACTAGATTAGCAAATAAAGCTATCTTTTATCAGTGATTACTTTCCTAGGTAAAAATAGTTCATTCTGAAGTATTATTTTGTTCTTTCATATTTTTATTATTTTTTTTTTGTTTCTGTGTTGTTTCTTTGTATTTTTTCGGGATTTTTGTGGTTTTGAAGAAAAAAATCAATAACTCTTGAAGCGCAAGAGAAGCAGGTGTGAAAATGGTTAT
The DNA here is from genome assembly GCA_016163765.1 of Magallana hongkongensis. Taxonomy (NCBI): domain Eukaryota; kingdom Metazoa; phylum Mollusca; class Bivalvia; order Ostreida; family Ostreidae; genus Magallana; species Magallana hongkongensis. Next base: position 59,218,003 of record WFKH01006014.1, on the reverse strand, counting down.
AAAATGTAAAAGAAGATTAAATCTATATTTTTAACATATGTGGTTGTAAATCGTTCCTAGGATTACAATATATTTTACCCTATGTTCTATATCTTCCTTGGAAAAAGACGATGGCAGTTTTAGTTGTGCCACAAACATCAGCGTTTCCTTGACCGTCAGGTGCGCGAGCAGACGATCGTCTTGTCTGACGTAAGCGGAACAGGAGCGCACCATTTGGCGCGTCCACGGTACGCCATTCAGAAACATCTCGCCCTCCACACCCCCACCGTCATTCCTTCCCGCCAAAACGTCCAACAAACTCGTCTTCCCGCTTCCTGAAAACATAATAAGGTTTGAATGTGCGGAAACTTAGAAACCTTTTTCTATTACCTCTTAATATTCTGCTGTTTTAGAGAGAGAGAGAGAGAGAGAGAGAGAGAGAGAGAGAGAGCACCAATCTGTAATAAAACGACATGAAAAATTTACCAAACAATCATTATGGGCCTGTTGAAGTATATCTAGATCTGGAAGACCAAACAATACCTATACAGTTATTGAACTGCATGCTATATATTCTAGTCTGGCTTTCCATTAATTTTTCAGTGAGGTAATTTTGTTAATGAAACAGTCGATCATCGTGTATTAATTTTGCTGTGTTTGGAAATGCTAAGAGTTTTTCATATTTTTCCTTAATCTACGTTACATGTACCTTGTTCGACGCATGATTTCTCGTGAATTATTTATAAACTATTTAATATAACAACGTATTAAGTAGATATTTTTGATAAAAATTATCTCGATTTTATCTCTTTATCATTCCCCATATTTATTTCTGTCATTTGAATGATCATTGATTTGCTAATATGCGCATCAATTATTACCACAGGATACTGAAAATGTACGTTGCCAGCAGGATCCAGTAGGCAAGCGTCGTCTTCAGTGCCACACAAATGATATAGATAATTAGTTTTAATGTAAGTGGGTATGCATTCGATTTCGATAGAGTATTTGAACTCATCCAGTCAGTATATATTTTCCCCCTTTTTTTAAAATTGAAATTAAGATTTTTTAAAATGATTTTATAAATATTTTCTAAAACTCATACATTCATGTGACATGACATATCGTATTTTATTAACATAGATCTATTTAGGCTAAAACCAATGCTTTCAATTGAACAAGCGTACAATAGTACACATGTAGCAGGTGCCCTGCAGATGGTCACCTGTTATATATTAGTATATTATTAAGTGATAATGCTGTGTCAATTGTTCCACGGTGTTCCATACCTTTTAATGATATTGAGCAAAATAAGTCCGAGAGATTTAAGTTTTTAATCGTTTAATAACTAACATAAACTGGATAGCAATATTGAGATATAACTTTACCAATTTTTATACAATTTTTACCATCTGCGAACATATATGTGTATCCGTCTTCTGATAGATGTATAGTACAGTAATAATTATACCTGAGTGAAGTATTCTTTTAACTAGCTTAGAAAACTCATGCGCAGATCTAAATGAGGACCGGAGAAGGGTCTTGGGGCCCATCCTGGCAAACAAAATCCCTCCTCCCCCGGAAAAAAATTCTGGATCAGCGTATGGAGCTTACCAAACACGTGCGAGGCTGTCTTACCTGAGGTCCCCAGAATGGCCAACATCTGCCCACTTTTGACAGAGAAAGACACTTTCTCCAGCACCTGTTGGGGTACAGCGTCATCGCTCCATTCCCATGGCAACTGCAGTGCTCCCAAACGGTGCAGAATTGACATCTTCTTGGGGTTGACGATGTAGCTGACATTTTCAGCCCGGACATCAACAGACAGGCGCTCGTTGAAGCCGAAGTCTATGGTGTGTGCGCGGGGGCTGCCTAACTGGTGCTCTCCCCTTGAAGTTTGTGTCATGCTCAGAGCTTCGTTAGGGCGATAATAAACTGATGGATATCCTCTAGTTTGTGACCGCATGTTGAAGTCTAATCCCTTATCAGGGTGTCGGGAACTGGTAGTAAACACTGTCTGGTTGGGTACAGATGCACTCGGTTATCTCCTACTAAGATGTCAATAAACTTTACAAGTTAGCCAAACGTACAACATTCAAGACAAAAAAGAGGAATAACGCTAGTTTATCGGAATGAAAAATTATTTAGTCTTTGACAATTATAAATACGACCAAATTATAAATAAGGCAAGTTCCTTCCTGGTATATTAACTACAGTGGGAACTTTTAATGCTAGTAAATACTAGCCAGCGCACTCTATATCTATATGCTCGTGTATAACAAGAAACATTTGTCAAAGCTCTAGCGATAACATTTCGAAAGGAAAGGGAAACTTGTTCTTCCGGTAAATGTTGGACTTAAAAGTATAATAAACATTAAGTGATTCCATTAACAGGAAGAAATACAGAAAGCCGGGCCGCGCGGGCCGTCAAATCAAGATAAACCCTACCTCATGTCTGTCTGTCATCCAGTGACTGTGCGGCAGAATAGTACCAGGGTCTAGCCGGGAATCGATCGGCACCGACTTGTAACGTCATTCGGAAAATACCGGGAAACAGAATGTGTGACAGTCTTTCGTTACGCCGAAACCATTAATCCTTCGTGCCACATTCAAACAAGCTATATTTGAAACTTGAAACTGGTCGATATACAATTGATTATCAACTTCGAGTGTTTTTGATGCCCTTTCTTTAGACAAGTAGAAGCCAATTCTGGACTATTTTGCCATTATTTATCCTGGATTTTTGCCGTTATAAAGAAATCAATACGCCAATGTGGAGTGAATCATTCTGTAGCATACATCGTGTTATCTTGGTAACAGATTAAAGTCTTGGAGGTTATCGGTGGGAGGAGAAGTATCGATCGCCGGCTTCTGAGGAGGACAACGTTGTAGCATCTCTTGTCCCTGACTTCTGACGAAGCCGCAGCTCGTACACTGTATAGGTAAGTATGACCCTACAGTAGCGACCCTTTATCACGTACATCTAAGGTATACTTAGAACACTTTCCTTAGCTGGGTTTTCTTGATATATATCATGCTAATTTATTGAAATTTTTCAAGTGTGCACTGAGTTGGGGTTTGCTTGTTAGTGCAGTGTTAGTCACCTAGAGCATAGAGTTGACAGTGGAATGTTATCGGTTCTATTATCGCTGATAGTTATCTTATTGTATTGATGAACATATTTACCTCTCTATTTGATTCACGGATATATTAACCTGCCTATCCGTTTACTAGTATCTTCCTCTGAACAGCTGACTGTGATTACAGGGAAAAAAAAGAAAACATCCGAATATTGATTTCTGGGAAGGGATCCCCAATGTCAGACTTCCGGTTCTGAGGCAGTACACCACGGTAAGTAGACGTTTATCCTCGGTGTAACACGGAATTACCAATTCTGTCTCCATTGACAGTCTGCGAAGTCTGGAAATAGACCTAATCGGGTCCTTAATGAGGCCTCTGATGGATATACCGGCCGCAATGTTCAAATTGTTTTTGCAACTGTATGAATTCTGGGCTACAAAACCATTAGTCGTTTAAATGATACTTTTTCATAAGATCTTATCAAAATGGTGTCATGGTAATGATCATTTTTTCAACTTCATTACGCCCAAAAATACTGTGTTTAGTCTAATTTATCATTTTTATAAATAGCGTATCGTTGGTCCACATATCAATTGTATTGTTGTACACTTTTTTATTTACTTCAAAGGTAACGATAAAAACTATTAAGCCCTGTTTATGCCTCCGAAGTGTTGTTTGGTTAATAATTAGTCAGTACAGCAACAAATCCGTTAGTATATTTCAAGACCATCTAACTCAAAAGTTAAGGACTTCTTAATAAACGTCATGACATTAGCTGTGTAGCCTTTTTAGCGCTGCGTCCGCTAAATCAAGTACATGTACTTTTAGTAATACGATTCAAATCCAGGCTAATTTGTTGAAAAATCAATTTACGTCAAATCTTACGGACGTTAAATACATTTATAATACATTTACAGTACATAACGAAAGAGTTATGGACAAATAACTAGTTCAATGAAACGTAAAACTATGATTTCAGGTAACCAAGAAACTATGGATACGAGAGAAGATGAAGTGGAGAGCCCCAGTATATTTGATCTGAACTACGTGTTGAACAGCTGCTCCAACTTCTCTCCTGATCTGGAGGAAGAAGAGAGGGCTTCCAAACCTACTCTGAATTTGTTGGAGGTTAATTACGAGGTCAAGGAAAGGGTCGGACCATGGTGGAAGGGAGCGTGTTTCCGGAAACAGCGGAAGAAGACAGTGCTCCGTGACGTCACAATGCAACTAAAAAGTGATCTCCTGACGGCGATACTCGGCAGCTCAGGTTTAGTAACTCTGGTTTTGAATTTCCTTGCATAATGGTTTTATAATAATCATATATATCTTTTATATTTTTAGCCTTTCATTGATCTTCAGAGATTAAACCGACACAAGCTTCCTTTTATTTTACAGTGACACAGTCTGCACTGTAATAGGGTGATGCTTGACATTATGCAAAAATCAGATAATAAAATTCACGATCATTTTTAAAATTTGCATGAAGCAAGTTAGATTCCCTATCTTACTATAACGCCCACCCATTTATTCAGCATGTTATTTTAAAAGAATTCACAGATAGGCAGTTCAGCTGTTGGTGCTTGATTGTGAGTTAAATATTCCAGGATCCGGTAAAACATCTCTACTGGACGTTATAGCGTGTAGAACAGAAGGTAAAGTCACGGGCAAGGTCTACTACAATAACTACGAGTGTTCCAAGGAGGTGATCAAGCAGTACGGGGCGTACGTGATGCAGGCCGACCGCTTCCTTCACAACCTGACCGTCAGGGAGACGCTGCGATACGCCGCATATCTACGGCTGCCCGGCCGGACCAAGAAGTTCGAAATCGAGAATAAGGTTCAGTGTCTGATTTTTGCTTTATCAGAATGAATGAGTTTTAAAAGGTTTATATTTGAGGGGAAAAACTATTGGGTTTTTGTTTTAAAAAGGTAAACAATGTCATTAATGAGATGGGTTTGAAGAATGTGGCGGACAGTAAGATAGGCGGCACCATTATACGAGGAATTTCGGGCGGGGAGCGGAGAAGAGTTACAATTGCATTACAGCTTTTACAAGATCCAAGTAAATACAGTAACATGTATACAATTAACATTTGCTTGCTTGAACATTTCACTTAAAACAGACCAAATAACAATAGTCACTAAAATGCATTGTGATGTTTGGGTGAATGGAATAATTCTACAAACATCCATGTAAAAATGTAGGTTCTTCTTACAGAGATTCTGCTGTTAGACGAACCGACTACGGGTTTAGACAGCTATACAGCTCATTACCTTGTCTCAAACCTCCGTGACATCGCGCGCAGAGGTAAACTGGTTCTCCTGACCATTCACCAACCTCGTTCTGACATTTTCAAACTTTTTGATGAAGTTGGCATTCTAAGTATGGGTGACATGGTGTACTTCGGTGGGGCGGAACAAATGCTGGACTACTACCAGGACATTGGATACCCCTGTCCCACCTATGCAAATCCTTTGGATCACTATGGTAAGATCTGCAAATATATTATTTTATTGCTGATAATTTACATCAAATTCAGAAATAAATCCGAACGTCTGGACCTGTTTTCAGTTGATTTGGCCAGTATAGACAGAAGGGACCACCAGAGGGAGCACGAGACGGCGACACGCGTGCGCCACCTGGTGGACACGTTCTACAAGTCGGAGATCCACAACCAGACGTTAAATGACGTCAACGAGGCCACGCTGCGCCCTAGTAACAGGGCCACCATGTTGTACTTCTACAAACCACGCCCACCCAATGTGTTTAGAGTAATGTTTACTCTTTGGAAGTGAGTTCTGTTTATCTTATCAAACTTAAGCTTCAGAAACTGGTAATTCTATATGTACTTAAAAAACGTCAATTGACATCCAAATTTTGTCTCACTTGTGGGGCTAAGAATTAGCTGGAAATTTCCTATTGCAATATACTGCGACATTTTATAACTGTATTGCCATATGTATGACAATATTTTGAACAAAAATTAGGATGATCTTTCCTTATTTTATTAACTTTACTTTTATTTACATGCAGAACAAGAACGATAACATTAAAACAGTTATATTTTTTATTTAATCACGGTTACGCATCGAAATACACTCACACAACAGATCTCGCCTTACTGTTTGATACGATTGCATAATTTTCTTACATCTAAAAATATTTAGACATTCTGTGTTCAAGCATTTTGCCGCTTTATCGATAATGAGAAAACATATTGCAATACGATATTTTTAAAAAAAATTAACCACAATACACCGGAAGGATGGTATATCGGTATTATGGTGCAGCCCTGTGCGGAAGGAGATTAACCATACATGTTCTTTGTTCCTCCATTTTCAGGCGGATGATGGTGAACTTGGCCCGGGAGCGGACGATCTACATCCCGCGGCTGTTCATGCTGTCGTTGTTCGTGCCCTTCATCCTGGCCTTCCTGGGTCACATGAAGACCAATCAGGAAAGTATTCAGGACAGGATCGGGTTGATGTATCAGTCCGCCAGTGTGCCCCCGTATGTCTCCATTCTTAATGCCGTGGCCATATGTAAGTCGCCTACCGCTCCTCTCATTCCGCCTGCTTACTATCTCAGCAGTGACACACTGCAGCTACATCCCTTTGACAGGGGTTACAACGCTGTCTAGCTCCTTCTAGTGGTTAATGTTGTTTGGTCGCTAATTTTCGATTTTCGATCTCTAACTCGATTTTTTTATTTTGGGTGATGTGTTGCAAATTCAAAATTCTGTATACTATCTTCTATTGAACAATTTGTAAAGAAATGTTCATGACACTGCAAGCTTACCGTACAAAGACCAATGACGTATTAATGATACTAGAGTTTGCCTGATTTCAAAAAATGCGCTCGTGCACACTTCAACTTGAAATTAGTTCGTTGAATGCTTCAAACACTACTTTGATACATAGAAAACCATGGCTAGTCTGAAATGTTCAAACTATTTTAGTCATATTATCAGACGTTGAATGATTTTGTCAGTCTAAATTATTGATTAAAGTTTAGAGACATCTAGCAAATTAATATTTCACAATTTATCATGTTTCTTTTGCAATGATAGATGCACGTGCATTGATTGTGTTGACTGACTAACGCTGTGTTTCTCACCTTTTTCTCTGTCCTGTGGGTAGCGTTTCTGTTTTGTCACCGTGAGCACTTAATCCCCTGTCTGCGTGTGTGGCTGATACTCTGTCAACTGCTAACACTTCTTGTCTGTAGAATAGAGATTTAGTGCTACATTGTAGATATTGAGTAGTCTATAGCACAGCGAAATACCCTCACTAAAACTATTTAAAAAAAAAAATCAAAGTCGATAATTTCGAAAACATTTGTTTTATACTTTATATATTTTTATATGTGGATTTTTAGATATCTAATGGTTGCTGAAAGAAAGCACTGCCTTTTTTTCTTTTTATTTTTCTTCCAAACATGAGTAATACATTTACCAATATTATTAAAGAGTAATCGCTTTGAAATCCTTACTTCGGGGTTGCCATGGTAGATACCCCGCGAGTCGTAGATACGTTTTAGCTATTTTCATACGCAGATAAGTTCAAATGCCAAGATATGTCTATGGTTTTGAGGTAAGTTACAAAGAAACGATGAAGCCCATCTTTTGAATAAAGCATCTCTTTGATGAATCAGTCTTGTGTATCTTATTATTACATTGATATATATAGAAACTCTTCTTTATTCAGTGAATTCCTTATAGATAGATTATCTAAGGCAACCATTAGATCGAAACATGACCATACAGTACTATAAAGGATCTAAATTGTTGGTGTTGTTCTTGTTTACAGATATCGCATGCTGTTTTTAAAGTTACAATCATAGAATGTTGTACAATTTACCAATCTTTATTCATTGGTCGCCCATTTGTTTTGTTTTTGATCGTTTGTCTTTGTTCGTTTGTCTGTCTGTAGATTTCCCCGCTCATGACTTACCCAACTAGACATGAAACTGGTTGTAAAATTGTTAGCAAGTCTTGGACCTGTGCAAATATTGAAAAAAACTTGTATAATTGTTATTAACTTTCCCCGCCTTAATTTTTTCTGTTATTGTATTAAATAACAGATGAAATATGTTACTGGACGAAGGAAAAAATTGTTTGTTTGCATGAGTTCGCGAAAAAAATTCATGCATACGGATATGATGTCACTATTTAGGGGAAAAATTGTACACATATTACTATGTTGAATGGTTAATTAGTAAATAATTACATATATTACTGATATTATGTTGCATGGTTTATTCCATTAAACATATATTACGTTGAATGATTGATAAATTCTTGGTATGCGTTCTGTCCTGATTTCAACAAACAACATACATTTGTATATACTTCAAGAGGGCTCGATGGTCGTGGCCATTTTTAGACTGTATTGATCTCTTTTAAAAGAAGAGCTCCATATTAAAATATAGGAAAATACCCAAATTTAAAAGGTAAAATATGTGGACTTTTTCTTTTCTAATTATAGTTTATAGCTTAACAATTCATATCTTATAATTTCCGGAAGATCTGATGGTTGATTTTTTGACCATCCAGCCTCCTGAAGTCAGGAATGTGACCCATACTTTTATTTCTGGTGTTGTCAACTTTTGTTTAAACTTTTTGCATCCATTTTCCTTCGTGTTACTGCAAATCTACACCAAGAATGAAACGGAGCTAAAAAGAAACAAATTCAATGGTTGGTGTGGCCTAAGCATTTAGGGAGGGAGATTACGGGGGCAGAGGACTGTGGGGTGCCCTCTATATGGCACTGGGGGGTAACTGCTGATCCACGCTTACATTCAGTTTTTAATGCTATTACTTCTTATGTTTGGATATAATCAGGTTTTACCACAAAGACCAGAAGTTTGAGAATCAACCCCTAACAGCTGGAACGCATGATACTTTTTATTTTATTTTATCCTGATATAATTTATGAAGGTTCAGTGACCCTCTGACAAGAGAGGTAACTCTCACTATCATTCCTTTATAAAATTTTGGAAAAGGCAATTTTACAGATTCTTCTTGTTATAAATAAAGCCAAATTTTATAACAGTATACAGAGGGATTTTGAACCTTAAGCATGAATTGTTTACTGATTTATATAAACTGAATGTTAAATAACAAATGCATGCAACTGATTTCAATATTATTCTGACTGTAACAACATTGTTATTTTATTTCATTTCGTGTACGAACCGTGCAAAAACAATTTAGATCAGTTTGAAATCGATTGATGATACGAAAAATATAAAAGAAACGCGTCGAAAGTCGAATCTAAAAGCATATAGTAAAATTGATTTAAACTTAATATTGGTTGTCCTAAAATTTCAGAAGTGTGTAGGATTATTGTAAAGAGTTAGTAAACTTCTATTTTTTATTGATTTTACTCTAGCTCCTTATATAAACAAATATTTCGTTTAATGGCCTTCAAGATACTGAGCGTATTGATATTTTAACTGGATTGGGGAGTTTTTGTTGGTTTTTATGGAAATGAAGTACTAGTACTAGTATTTGAGGGTACATGTATATATTTCTAAATCGGCCAATTTGACAGTTTTTTTTTTGTTTTTTAAAGTAATGGTGTTTTAGCAACAGACATTTTTTTATAGTCAATAGGAAAAACGGGCTAAAATGAATTTGCAAATTCGTTTAAGCCAATAATCATTCGCAAAGATTTAATAAAGGATAGACCGGATCACGCCTCTTTTCTCGTTCTAGTTCCGCCCCTGAGAGACCTGTATTACAGGGAATGCCGGGACGGGTTGTACTCCACCGCCACCTTTATTCTGACATACGCCATCCATGTTTTACCATTCCACATCATTGCCAGTTTTTTCTTCAGTATTATCGTCTACTGGTAATAACGAAAATAAATTAAATTTTTTTTTTCCTGGATTGAAAATTGAAAACGTCGGTGGTTATAATTTCTTGTGATTCTGATTGTGAAAGTAATTTTTGTGGGGTTTTTTATATTCATTAATTTAATTTAATTTAATTTAATTTAACAAATATTTTATCATGCAAATAAGTACATAATGGGATTGGACATCAGGTTATGCCTATGTTAGTCCTCTCCCCAATTCGCATTAATCTGAATGTTGTTGAATTATTTTAAGGGTTACGGGTCTGTACCCGTCCTGGGACCGATTCGCTATTTACTATGCCGTAGTGTGCGCACTGCACTTCATAGGGGAGATAATCACCGTGGGAACGATGGGGGTCCTCATCAACCCTAACATTGCCAACAGTACTTCAGCCCTGGTCCTCACAGCCTCACTACTGCTGGCCTCGGGGCTCCTCAGGTAAGGCATACTATAGGTCTTAGGGCTCCTCAGGTAAAGCATTCTATAGATCTTAGGGCTCTTCAGGTAAGGCATACAATTGACCATGGAGCTCCTCAGGTAAGGCATACAATTGACCATGGAGCTCCTCAGGTAAGGCATGCTATAGACCATGAGGCTGCTCAGTGTCAAAAAAGCTAGACCTAAGAGAGGCTATGGACTAAATTTAATAGTTTAAAGTCATCTAAAAGAGAGCAAATGGAGGGATGTCAGGAAAATATTTGATTCTTTGATTTGAGACTGAATGAATTCTGATTTGTAGGAGCATCAAGAACATGCTGGAGATTTTCCAGTGGGCCAGCTGGCTAAGTGTTCACAAGTACAGCACGGAGATCCTGATGGCCAACGAGTTCCACGGACTCAACTTTACGTGTCCTCCGCCCACCTCAGGTAAGGGAACTTCACGTATCCACCGCCCACCTCAGGTAAGAAAACTTCACATGTCCCCTGATCACCTCAAGTAAGGGAACTTCACGTATCCCCCGCCCAACTCAGTTAAGGAGACTTCACGTGTCCCTCGTCATACTCAGGTACATGTAAGGAACTTCACGTGTCCCTGCCCACCTCAGATAAGGGAACTTCACGTGTCCCCCGCCCACCTCAGATAAGGGAACTTCACGTGTCCCCCGCCCACCTTAGGTAAGGGAACTCCACGTGTCCCCCGCCTTCCTCGGGTAAGGGACCGCTGTCCAAATTAAAACACAGAACTTCGTGTCCCCCACCTACCTCAAGTACGGGGCCTCTGACACAATAAAACATAGAGCTTCACGTGTCTCCACCCACTCGGGTAAGGGACCTCAGACACAAAGCTTAGAAGTATGATTCCCAATACATATGCTAATGACCGAAATGCCAGTGTTCTTATACTCAAGTATTTTTTACTTTTTGTCCAGGGGTTTGTCAGTTTGAGACGGGGGACGCCTATTTGAGGGAGTTTTACCCCGATGCTGTAGACAACATGCACACGAACTTTGGGGCGCTGGGCGGCTTCACTGTGTCCTTTGTAGTGTTCACAATCATAGCCTTCAAGATTCGAGGTATACCGAACCTCAACTAGGACGGAAACTAACGGGTTTTAATCAAGCCATAAAAGACTGACAACGATTTTATCGATGGTTATCACTTTTTGCTCTATTTGTTGTTAAAACATTGTATTTATTGTTAATGATGTCTGTGATAAATAAATTTTAACAAAAACAATTATATTTTTTTTACTTTATTTTCCACAAATTACAATTAATTGACCTGGTTTATCGATATTTATTGAACAGAAATATGTATTAATCAGTTGGAGAGTTTGGCCCCAGCTAGCTCGGATTTGAGTGCCTTCGAGGCCTCCGCCATCTTGGCTTCCCTATCCTGGGCCTTGAGCAGGGCCTTGTCTGCCTCGGCCTTCTTGTCCAGCATCCAGGGGTGTTCCAGCACGGTGGCTATGGTGGCGCGCCTCTTTACGTTCACTTCTAGAATCTTGTGGATCAGATCCTTGCACTCTGCTGAAAGCTTCTTGGATTTGGAGAACCCGACTTTTCTCTCTAATTGCTCTCTGACCATTTTCTTGATATTGGTATCGTCATATGGCATGGATGCACATACCTACGAATACGTTGAAATATACGTTTAGTATCGATAACCCATATCTTCTCATTTTATGTCTAAGTACTTAAGTTACCTACCATGTTTATGTTGATTCACTTACCATGATATACAGAATGACCCCCATGCTCCAGATATCGTGTAGGGGCCCGTGGTAGGGAATCCCCTGTAGGATCTCCGGGGCCGCATACGCCGCGCTCCCACAGAAGGTCTTGCTGAAATCACCGGGCTGGAACTCCCGACAGAAGCCGAAGTCCGAGACCTTTACATTGTTCAGGCTGTCCAGTAATAGGTTCTCGCACTTCATGTCCCTGAAATATTTACATAAAAATTAATTTTGGTACAGATAGGAAACTCGTTTCTGCTTAATATTTTTGCAATAGAATTTACAGCATACATATAGTGATATTTTGGCTTCTTTGTACTTGCAGTTATACTATTAACAGTAGGCACGTAGCATCGTTTTTGAAAGGAGGATTTATCCGAAGCAAAAAAAAAAAGTCTGTTGTGATAAAATGTGGGGTTAAATTCTTAAGTTCTCAAACATTGAAACAGCTTGTTATACGGGCTCAAGGAACAAAGTTTAACATTATATGACTCGATAAATTGATTATGAAATACTAAAATAACACGCATTATTAAACTGTAAAAATAAACTTTCCCCTAGTACAAAGTTTAAACGGCATGATGAGTATTATTCGAACCTAACTGCTCTTTAAAAAGCCCCGTCCCTTCCCACAAAAGAAACAATTTATATTTACTCACCTAGCGTTGCCGAAATAAATTATACATTTTCTTATACATGTACACTACATGTTTATAATGAAAATATTGCACAACAGAATAAATAGGATAACAATTGCCTTCTTGTAACTAAGATTTATGTTATTTTCTCCGTTTTTTAAAGAACATTGTGTATCTGAATTACATGTAACTCCACGTTTTCTATTCATCAAAATTTATAAAAATTTTATTTACAAAATAAAATAAAAATAAAGTTTATAACATTTGTTTTAATTTTGCTAAAATTAAAACACTTCGTCTCAAAATTGACATAAATATATCAATATCAATGGTACCGTCTGACATACCTGTGGACGAATATCAATGGTACCGTCGGACATACCTGTG
>WFKH01006014.1:59181942-59201306 GCA_016163765.1 Magallana hongkongensis | reverse complement strand
TTCCAGTGGGATAAATCTAAAGCTACATTGTAGTGATTCCAGTGGGATAAATCTAAAGCTAGTGATTCCAATGGGATAAATTTATCCTATTCGGTTTGTTCAATGGATCGGGAAAGTCCGAATTTCACAATTTATGCAAGAACACGATTTTTTTTTGGGGGGGGGGGGGATAAAATATCCACTAACATTTGGCGATACTTCTCAATTTGAAAAATAAAAGCACCGGTTTATATTTGTTAAAATTTGTTTTGCTCAATACTTTTAAGGTTTCCTTTTCAGTTCTCCGATTATCTACCTCCAAGAAGGATCCATGATTTACAAAAAAGACGGGATATGCATAGGAGGAGTTAGAGTTATTCGATTTATGTTTACTTGATCACATGAGTCTACGATATAAAGAATTTGGGGTGTTTTTTTATTATATAACATACTGCTTATAACTATATTTTACCTAAGAAATTCAAAGATAAATGTAATTTTAAATAAAATAAACAAGTTCTCTTTGTTGGTTGATACAGGAAAAAATGATAGCAGATTTTTTTCAATAACCGCTATGAACCACAATAAAAGCAATCTTTTGTTTAAATAAACTGCAAAGGCTCTGTTTGCAATGTCACCTTAATTAAGAAGTTACAATTGAAGCAGAGATGGTCAACTGATATTATAACACCATACCCCTATTCATCTTTTTCAAAATCACTGCTTCTGGTCTGTGGAATTAATACATTATACTCGTTATTTCAGCAGCAAAATTATCCAAGAATGAATTGACCATTAATTCATAACTAGTCGCCAATCAAACAATAAGCGCAATAAATTAAAATGATTTATTATTGTGTATAAAAGTACAAGAAACAATAAATTAAAAATATTAAATATAATGTATAAAGATTAAAACAACAGTCGTTTGTTTAACAACGCGAGCACTGCAAACGGGTGATCACAGAAATGCTTGTGTTAAAATATTACGTCACCGGCCCAGCCACGCAACTTTCTGGGTCTCCCCGACAAACAAACAACGGGGTTTCCGGGGGGACCCGGAAAATATGTCCGTTCCGGTGGGACAGCCTACGACGGACGACTCTGTCTCCTGGGTGAGACGATGTTAGAGGAAGATACAACAGAACGACTGGTGGAAGAACCCTGTAAACCGCCCCCTGGCGGCGGCTTGATGATTGTCGTCTGCCGTCTCTGCATCTTGTTAGTTGCCGGAGCCTACAAAAAATGAAATGCGATCAGATTTTAAACAAATTATTCTAAAAAAAAAAATCTAAATTTATCTTTCGCATTAATTTGCATAAAAGAATAATTTACTAATATATTTGATTAATTTTACCATTTAAGATATTAAGTATAAGCATCGTGCAGTTTTTCAGAGATGCTAGTATTGAAAGACATTTTATTGTTGTACTATGCGAATTAATCCTTCATGCATTCAGTTATCCTAGAAAATGGTTAAAAATTACTGAAATTCAGTTTCATGAACTATATTTGTAAATAATTTAGTGGTATAAATGTTGAATTATTTTGATTTCTTAGGTTAACCAAAAAGACTTTGATACGTTATCGGTCTTCATGCAAACTCAATTACCCTAGTGGTCTAGATGTCGAAATTAAACTGGAACTTAAAAAGAAAAAAAAATATAATTATTTTTTAACACAAATTTTCCACATTTATATAAGTTTCTCCTTCTAACTACAGTTTGAGGAGTAGATAGACAAAGTAGTCACAAAATGGAGTTCTGTCATGCAAGGCAGATATAAAAGCACCTCATGCAACGGGTATATGTGCTCCAATTTAATATTAACTCATCTTTTACCCAATGGTTTTCACTTAATCTTTACTTTTATTTTTAACAAAGATTAAATTAATGCATTAATCCCTTTTACATTACCGACAGATAAGAAATTGCGATCCATCAATAACCTTCTCAGCCATTAAAGATTGCCTTGTATAGAAGTTTCATTAGACAAGTTCTTCTTTCAATAAATAAAGAGGGGTAATTGTCAGCACCTTCAGAAGTTACACAACTCTACCTTGTGCAGTAATCTAGCTTGAATGTGCAGTGCTGCAATAAATAACCCGATCAGTCCAGTACTGTAGAGCATACTCCCAAAGCCCACCCAGTGCTGTGTGCTCCCGCCATGCTCTCACTAGCCGACACCCAGCTTACCTGACCCCCACCTTACCTAGCGTTTTTTAGTCGTCTTGATGGTGGGTAGTCTAAGTGGTGGGTCAGCTTTGAGGGCCTGATAGACCCGGGTGATGTGGGGGACATACTGGGGTCTCTTCACGGACCCAGGGGTTGGGGCAGTATGGGGCAAAGGCTAGGAAATATACAGATGTTTAAAAATACATGCCATGTGCATGTGGTTTATGTGGAATTAAATTCGTTTTATATGCTTTTTCCTTCATTGTCAGAGAACACCAAATTTATTATTACTTTCCAAATAATTCATATAGGTTTTATATTTACTCTATTGAATGTCAGATCAATTTCATTTTTTTCCAAGTGCTTTCAAATCAATAATGATGAAGTGAAGTGCATTTTCAATTCCCTTTAAATGCAATGAATGAACTGAATTGGAAATCAACAGTAATATGTACTGTAATTCAGTCTCATAAATCGTTTTATATCAGACATTAGAACTTTAGAGGTCTTGGGAATTAAAATTTGATATAAAATTTAGTAGAATATTAATGAATTTCAAAGGCATTGTCAGTTTGCAAACATACACACATAAAATCGATGAAATGTGACATTTTATGCAAAGGGCAACTTGTCAATTAGAGGATTTAAACTTAATACAGATGGTTCTGGTGGCAACACTGTAAAACTTGTGGGATGTGACAAAATATTTACAGATATATACCCTTGTTTCTGTCACTCAGCCTTTTCCTGTAAATCATTTCTTCATCACATTCAAACTTTAAACATAATGTACCACATATACTATATATTTTCAAAAAATTAAAATTTAAACTAAAATTGCGTGCAGGTCTTGTTCAAATTTAAATAAAATTAATCAATTCTTTTACCTTAAACCTAAACGAACACTGATTAAAAATACACAATATATCAAATATAAACTACCCAGTATAGCTGAAGTTGAAATCTGATAAATGAAGTACTAGATAGTTTCAACATGTTTTTAAAATTGTAACATTACCAACACAAATTGTATTGTAATTACATTTGAATCACAATCATACTCAATTACAGCACAAAAATACAGCTGACATGGAGTACACATAAATAAGACAGAGGGAAACTTCAGGGTTTACCTTGCTGGTGTTCCCAAACAGGTAGCTCTGGGACTCATCCTCCGTGGGAATCTTATAGCTGGGTTCTGGAATGGTCACTTTCTTTGGAGTTTTTATCTGAAACATTAAATTAAAAACTCCATATATCTTCACTTAACTCTGTTAAGGTGGCTTACTACACCTTGAAATAGTTTCTCAAATCAGCAGAAAATTACTTTATTATGATAGATAGCATGATGGATAAAAAGTATATAAGTCAAATAGGCGAAAAAATGTGTACCGGTAATTTTGGATGAAAAATTGTTTTCAAAAATTTAATTCAGTAAACATGAACAAAGCTCCAGGCGGATTTGTACTCATGATCTGAGGTTCACAAGCCCGATACTTTAACCCCTGAGCTATGATATACAACCAAATCGATTGATACAAACAGTTTAACAAAACATTTAAATCACCATCTTGTGACGTAGTGTCTTAAAAAGTATAAGTCTAGGTGTAGTGAGGTACCTTAAAATTATATATATCAATTTAAACAAAATAATCTGTCCATAATACAGATAAATACAAAAATAATCAAGACACTCTTACCCGATACACAGGCAAAGCCCTGAATACTGCCCCTTGGTTTTTATCAGCAGTGTTAAAACTCTCCAAATGATGATTGTAGGCCTGCAAATTTAATACAGAAAACATGAGTTTTTTCTACTTTTCCCTGGAATCAGTTTTGAACTAATTGTCATGCTTACATTGGTACTTAATACATTACATTTATCATGACTATAGAATTTAAAAACGTTTAAGGCATAATTATCATGTTTTATCATTTTCAATAATGATTTATTTTATGTTGAAGCAATGAAGCTTTGTTTTATAAGAATAGTATTTAACATAATTATACGACACGAACATATGTGCATGTATAGCTATATACTGAAAAATAAATAGCTGCTGTAAAAGAAATACAACATTTAGCAGAGAGTATGTTGTGCTGCTAATTGTAAACTCAGGCACTGTTTAATTCACCACCATGCATGGATATGTGCACTGTTACAAAGATGCATCTAGTACATGATCTAATATCTGCTCTCAATCTAAAACTGAAAGTACCTTAAAAGACTACAATTTTTTCACATCATTTACTCCTCTGTCATAAAGTTAATTTTATCTACATGTAGGTTAACAGAGATTTCATTAAATAACGAATCAAATTGGAATTCTACAGGAATCAATTAAGCTGTTGGTTTCTCATTTATTTGCAGTATATCAGGTTCCATTTCCATTTTTCTGTGAAAAGGGATATAATTATTGCCCCAACCAACCCCTTCTTCTACCCTTTCTGTTCAAAAGATTTTTCCATTAGACTCTATAGGCAATGACCATGGAAGAGAGTGCCCCTCCTTTAAAAGAATCTAAACTTTTAAAATTGCCTAATAATTCATTGTTTCTGCTAATCACTTGACTTCTTTATCTGCACTTGCTGCCACCCATTTCAGGTTACCGTAGGGTAGAGAATTAACATCAAGGGACACAACTCCATGAAAATTTTGGCATTTTTTCTGCCAAAAAACCATCTTTTGTAACAAGCCAAAATTACCTGATATAAAGTAACATTTTTCCTACAATGTTACCAAAATAATGAAGGATATGATTATAGTAAAACAACTACACTAAAATATCATTTCAACAAATATTCCCATTTGAGGTTAGATAACACAATTAGTAAGACCTCAATTGACAATATGTTGATTTGATGTCACATGGCATTACCCATGATTCACTAGTAGCCTACAAAACATTACAGTGTCACAACAGTGCAATACACCACTTTCTGTCACCACTAGCTACTGATTTCTAGGATTAATTACCCATTTATTAGTGGGAGATAAAACTTTCTTTAAGTAATCCTGAAATTAAATTCTCCATGTATCAGCAAATACATTGTACATCCATCATTCAATTTCACTTTGCTAAAGAATTTAGAGAAACTTTTGGAGTCATATATGCTTTAATCTTCAGAAATCCTCATGCACTGCTCAAATTGGTATTTGCAGTGACTTTTAGTCAGAGCAGAAATTATACCCGGTTTCTTTTCAATGATACAAGTTGCCTGAATCTTCTCTGAAATAAGATGTGAGGGAGTTTTCTGAACCAGTGAGCTAATATTCCATAGGTAAGCATTTGTTAATCTGCCAATTGCATATTAGTTACAATCAATTATATGCTGTTCTTGCTATATTTCATTATAATTAATGGCAAAGTTAATTGTACGCAAAGATATCCAAATATACTAGGGAAGCATTTCTAAAATTATTTCAACATTCAAAATATACCCAGTATTCACCTTTGGTTTGATAAGGGCTCCAAAGAATTTTCTGTCCTCAGGTTGAGGAATGCGTTTTTTGCGACTTGTTGTCTGTTTATCCCGATTATAAGCTGATCGTCTAAAAGGCTGCCACCTGCAGATAAAGTTTCAACTGTGTTAAATGAGCAACAATTTATATAAAAACAGAAAATATTAATCTTGATTTCAAAGATCTAAATATTTAGAGATTATGAATAAAATATTACCTTTCATAGTCAACCACAAGTGGAAACTTGATGTTTTCCTTGGTTCTGATCTTTTGCTTTGCACTTTTAACTTTAACTGGGGCGAGAGGAGCCTATAGGAATGTGAAATATTTTATATTTTAATTTATTTCTTTAAAAAATCCGTAATTAAATAAATCATTGTTGAAATTATAATTTTACTTCTGTAATATCATAGGGCAGAGTTGCTGGTCCTGCTGACTCTTCATTCCTTGGAAACACAAAAGGTCTATGCTGGCTGAAAAAGCCTATAAAGCGACCTTTGTGACCCCACCAAACTCTGAAAATAGTCCAATACATTTTCAGTTCGATTCCTTAATCAAACGGAAGTGATAAAGTTTGTTTTTGAAAAAGAAATTGTATGAATTTTAGTTTAAAGTTTTACCTAACTGATCCATCTGTGGACCCAGAAAATATGGCCTTGAGTTTATCTATGTACATAAGGGAGACAATCTTGACCAGATGGGCCCGCCAACAGATCAGTTGTTTTATTGCATTCTGTAAAAAAAAATTATAAAATGTACCAAGATATTCTACATGTAATTGTTGCAGTACATTCTGTTGCATGTGTATCTAAAAACAACAATTAACCTACCTGTTCTGTGGATTCCGGGTTCTTCAACAGTTTGCCAATGCTCCATAATGTCAAATAACCCTCTGTTAAAAGAATATTCATGTCCATGCATAAAAACTTTGAATTTATTCATAATATTGAAATAACAACTGACCAATAAAAATTCACTAAATACTAAATTCAACATGCTGTTACAGTTTGTAAATTGAACTCACTGATGTCCCCAGTTATCATGCAGTTACTGTTCTCGTCGTGTGTGATACATGTGACTGGAGTCCCGGTTCTTCTCGTAACAGCAGACACCTCCCTCAGTAGCTGCCCCTACAAGAACAGGACAACAGGCTCTATATATCTTCATAATTATCTAAATCAGGACAGTGTATTTTCATGATGTTATAAGATATTACATGGAATTCTGAGACTTGTACACAATCTAATCAGCATACTACTCCATTCTACAGAAAGTACAGTCATTAATCACCAACTAAGTGTATTTCTGTGGTTTATACATACACAGGTACTTAATTCTCTAAGACAATGTTCCTCATTGCCACAAGGGGCTTACCTCCATTGTCCAGAACCTGATGAAGGAGTCCTGGTGAACTGACACAAGGATTGGGGCATACTCCTCCGTGATGTATTTACTCTCCTCATCTTCAATCTCCTCATCCTCAGATTCAGCCTTTGTCATACCGTCATCTGATTTCTCTTCATCTCGCTTTTCATCACCGTCATCATTTTTTATCATTTCTAAAACCAATGAAAGCACTTTAATTGATGACATATGCTTTAAAAATAGTCCATAAAAGTGAGACAAAAACTTCATTAATCTTATCTGTTTATTTTTTTATCATTTCATTTGTAGTCTATATTCCATTTAACTTCCCTCACCTTCTATCTTTGCATCTGTCAAATCCTCAGTTTTCTCAAATTCCACCCCTTCCACTTTTGCTGTAATTTCATCCATCAAAGCCTTTTGTTTTTGTGAGTCTACCTAAAAAATTAGAAAATCACCATTCCATCAAATCTACATTAAATATGGCATAGTTGAGTCCATATCATTAATCCCATTTTGTTATCAATTCATAATAATTTTCAAATAAATGAAAGTCTCATTTCAGCCTACTTGTATTGGAGCAGGTGCTGTGGATTGCCTGGAAGCTCGAGAATTGGCTCGGGATACTCGTCGACTTGTTTTTTGAGACATGATGACCTCTTCCTTCTCCTCTTTTTCTTCTTCTTCCTTCTTCCTATCATGTAATTACATGAATATACAGTCTAGTGTACATTTATACACTGATTTTTTTTGGCATCCACAAATAAAAATGATTCTATGAAACACATTTGTCAGTGCATGCTTTATGAAAGAGAACTTACTTGACGTAGGCCGGGTCGAGTTTCCTCTCTCTGTGGACCATCACTTTGATCATGTTGACACGTCGCTCGTTGCCCATCCTTGACCGCGGCTTACTGGAAGACTGCTCCTCCTCTCCGTCATCAGCCGGGATTTGGAACCTAGAAGACCCGATTGTAAATTGTACATAAAGTGTCTATATTTATTATACCTAGTTATGCAACATATCTATTATACCTGATTATGATTATCATTACTTGTCATTAAGGTAGCTCTATAACTTACACTTTTTGGACCTCCCCCTTCTGAACATCCCAGAAGACAATAGTTCCATCCGTGCACCCAGTTATCAGTGTATTGTCTGTGTACATGGTAAATGAGGATACATCATGGGAGCTAAGAATGTAGTCCTACAAATGGAAGTACATATTTCTCTTGTTACTCAAACATGATTAACATCTAGACTTTATCTTTTCAGGAATCATCAAAGCATCATTATCAATATAATGCTAATACTCCATGAATCTTGAAGCCAAACAAATCCATGGTTGATTACAACTCATCTGAAGTTCATATGCTTGGTAACTAACACTAGTACCTTTCTAAATACTGATCCTACATGGGAGGGTTTCCTTGATCCCATTGACACCTGTGTGTTTTGACCTATATCTGGGAGTGGGTCAGTGGGAGGAAATGGGTCATCTCTAGGGGTGATCCCTGACTCAGCAGTCCAATAGTACACGTCAAGGAACTCCCGCACTACTGGCAAGTCGTAATTCTCATTGGTATCCTGTAACAAAAGTAATACTATGCTAAATGCTACCAATACTTTTATTCATGGATGCTATATTTTATCATTAAATTATATTTCACAAGCTTATACAAAAAGTTCTTTAATTAAAAGAAAGCATTGTAAACAATTTTGAAATGGGTCCATTTAGATTTCTTCACAGAGTCAAGACTTAAAATTACCAGAAGCATCCTGATTTTGTTATTCCATCCCACAGCTAGAAGCACGCGGTCTCCCTGGAAGTAGGTGTAAGCCATTCCCACAATACTGATGTCCTCCTCAGAGTGACGACCTGATTTCTTTTTGATCACCTGGCCTGACCCAAAATCCCACACCTTAATAGACCCTACAAGCCAAAAGTCAACCATTTACAAGCAATATATTTCTGCATCAATAGTACTTGTCATCTATATCTAACATCACTCACCGTCAAATCCTCCCGTAGCCATTCTGTAGCCAGACTTGTCCAGACAGAGAGCCGTCACCTCCACATTGTCGTCATGGGCGTTGTTAATGGTCCCTACCCTCTTCCCTGTCTCCAGCTCCCAGATCTAACAAACAGAATTTATAAATGAGATCTACATGTATAGCAAGGTCTCCAGTATTGCACTTGTATGTGACATTACATGGATTTTCAATTTTTTCATAAATGAGTTCAGTCTTAATTAAGGTGCCTGTTTGATGTGATATTACTGCAATTTTTGTTTTGCACAGCAATTACAGTGTTCTGGTCCATTCTGAATTACAGCATAACACAGTTATAGCGAAGAGCCAGGGAAAAGCAATTTCAATTCATTATAACTGTAATTCAATACATGTACTGTATATTGATTAAGTTAATATTCCAATTTTTTTTTTAAGATTACGGGATTGAAACTGATTCTCTGCAAGCCTTAATTTGTTATAAGCTTGTTTGGGGTAACCATGTTTTACTGTGGTTCTTCCTCTGATATTTCTGAGAGAGTACCTTGATGTGTGACTCTGTACACATGGTGATGACCTGGTTCAGTTCTCGGTTGAGAACCACCTGGCTGATGGGTCTGTCGTGTGTGTGGGGCACCTGCATTGTGTCCTGTACAGCCCGAGTCAGGGGCCATGAGTCGATCACGCTGGATCCTACCAAGAAATTAAGATAGTGCCAAATTGTCAATGTAATGTCAGTATTGGTGATTCAAAGAAGTTTACAACAGAAAATCAATTTTACCTGTCAAAAGCCTTTCATGCCTTGAATCAAATACC
Organism: Magallana hongkongensis; assembly: GCA_016163765.1. Taxonomy (NCBI): domain Eukaryota; kingdom Metazoa; phylum Mollusca; class Bivalvia; order Ostreida; family Ostreidae; genus Magallana; species Magallana hongkongensis. The sequence continues at coordinate 59,191,498 of WFKH01006014.1, read as the reverse complement.
ATGGAATAGATTCTCTTTTCCCCAGGTCTCTCCTCGTTGTCTGTAAAGACCTGTAATTAAATGACATGTACCTGTATTCATGTAAAACAAATAAACTGGAATGATGCTTGTCAAACTCTCTTTTGATTTCAAACATTGGCATAACCACGGTTCAAGTGTGCATGTATCTAGCCCCACTTTAATATATTAATCTAAAAGTGTATATCTCAAATGGAAGTCTGACATAATAATAAAAATTTGCATCCCTTAGATAGATTTAGCTTGATAAGGAACAAATGAATGTAATTCATGAATAAGTATCAAAATATGTATAAATTAAACAAGATGAAGGAGCAAAGGACACACATTAGTCACATTAAAACTTATGGTAGTAAAAAGGATCTCTCATACAATCTTTTGAAATAGTAACATATCTTTAGTTTACCTGTAAACAAGTCAAGGTGTGAATGTCCCACACTCTGAACACACGGGCTGTGGACAGGCTGATCAAATGCTGGTCTTTCTCATTGCAGCAAATGTCAACAATGGTAAACAAGTGACCCATCAGTTTCCCTGTCAACATAAATGTTTAGATGAACCTTAGTAATCCCTCAATTTCAAATAAAAGAAAACTTTTATTGGAAGATTTGCAAATTAGTTAACTGTGTCCCAGTGAGACAATTTATAGTCATCTGCGAGACTATGTTTATCTGTAGAACTGAGTCTACCTGTGTGACTATAGGTTTTTTTGCCATACCCTGTGACATTGTGTAGAGATCTGGTTGGGAGTGTGCTGACACCTGTGTGATGGTATGTAGTGATTTGTGTGATGGAGTATAGTCACCTACGGTATGTGGCATTGTGTAAAAACCTGTGTGACATTGTGTAGTCACCTGTGTGACAGTGAGTAGTCATCTGCGTGACAGTGTATATTAACCTATGTGGCAGTGTGTAGACACCTGTGTGACATATGTAGTCACCTGTGTGAAGATGAGTAGTCATCTGTGTGACATGTGTAGTCACCTGTGTAAAGATGGGTAGTAACCTGTGCGACTGTGTAAAGTTACCAGTGTGCAGCCATCTGTATGAAGAATGCATGTCCTACAGTGTTCCTACATGTACAGACTAGTGTTAATAATATTTACCTGTTGGCCTGGAGAAGATGTGAGGGTGCCACACCCTGATGACTTTGTCCACACCCCCTGTGGCAATTATGTTGGCTTTGGCACAATAATCAAAACAATTCACCCCTTTGTAGATTGATACACCACGCACTTCCCTGTAAAACAGTACATTCAAGTTACTAGTGAATGTTCTTAATAATGATTTTCCATATAGATGCGAGCTGTGTAGAGTACTAAGTATAAGGCACATGTAAGCTTACCCATCATCATATAGCCTGTCTATCTCCTCCAGTACAAAGGACTGCTTGCTGTGGGGTGAACAGGATGCAAAACATCTCAGCTCAGGGAAATACTTTACCTTTAGCACCCAGTCATGGTGAATTTTCCTCTTTTCTATTTTACTGAAAATACATTTTTTCACCCTGATCAAACTGTGAGGCAATGTGGGAAAAATAATTCAAATATTTTTGCCTTGACAATCAGTAAAGAATCGATATTCTAACTACTTTTATGATTTAATATATAAAATACATATTTTATAACAATTTAAAAATTTCTTTCCCATTTATATTGAATGGAAAAATATTTTTTGAAAATACAAGCATAGAATATCTACTTTACTTACTATGACAGTTTATCAAGTTCAATAGGATAATTGGGAATAGGTTGAGTATTCTGTATTTTTTCTGCATCCTTTGCATTTTTTATTGTCAAGTCTTTGCTGAGTATCCGTAACACATTGATATAGCCCTGATCATCTCCGAATAATACTGTATCCTCATGGAGATGAGAGGAAGTGGGAACATTGCAGATACACTGAGGGGAGTTCTCAAAAGGTTTGATAGAAAACACATGCTGCAAATGATATAGCAATAGAGTTAAATGATAGTATTAATTGAAATGAAAGAAACACAATACAAATAAAAGTTATGATTCTTAAAATTCATACTAGTATTTTCTGATAAAATTTGAAGAGAATGCCTTACTTGATTTTTTCCCTTAGCACGATGATCCCAAACAACAATGCTTCTCTCAGTACAACACACCGCTCTGCGTATGTTTGGAAGGTATTCACAACCAGTAACCCAAGCAGCTTCCTATTTGATATGTACGTAAACAAGTAAGACTACATAATACAGGAGGTATATTGTATATTATTGCAAAGTTTCCAAACGTTTTAGTTTACTTTCACAGATGACAGCCTATTCACCATGTTCACTTCATTTGACGAGATGGTCGAGCTTAAGATTAAGAGATCTAAATTTATGAATTATTTTATTGTATCGTTCATACTTACATTGATGTCAATACAGGACTGCATTCGAAGCTGAAAATAAAAGGAACCCACGTCAAATTTGGCATTTTAGTTCCAATTTTTTCCAGCTATTTTTCAATTAGGAAATAGTTAATAGGTGACTAAAAACAAAACCATATCCGGAATACTCACTGAGCTATTCCATATGACGATGGCTCCTTTTTGTGACGCTGAGACGTAGCCGTCCAGCGATGGGACAAAGCGCAAACATTGCACTGTGTCGCGGCGAGTTTTATCACCTGTAATATTAAAACAGTATCGTAAATATTCCTGTAAGAAACATTTCCCGACAAAATAGAATAAATCAACAATTTATAACCGTTTCTCTAAAATATAATTGTAAAATGTGGACCATAAAAAGAAAATACAGTTGACCCGGCATACCTGCAGCCTCTCCCACGCGCCGTCGCTTGGAGACGGTGAAGATGCTGACCTCTTCCCCGACGCCGGCTGCCTCCTCGTGCTCCTCCGCCGCCGATTGGAAATAACCGAACAACTGAAAATAGCAGAATTACTTAAAATAACGGAACAAATAAAAATAAACGAACAACTGAAAATAACCGAAAACCTGAAAATGACTGAAGCGATGACATAGATCGAACAGATGAAAATAACCGAAAACTAAAACTGATCGAACAACCGAAAATAAGCAAACAACTGAAATGTCTGGACAACTGAAAATAGTTGAACAAATGAAAATATCTTAACAGATGAAAATAATCGAACAACTGAAAATAACCAAACAACTGGAAAAATTCGAACATATGAAAATAAACAAGGATATGAAAATAACCGAACATATAAAAATAACCGAAGATGAAAATAACCGAACAGATAAATATTTAAATAAAAGCCAAACACCTAAAAAGGGGGAAACAATAATCAGATACCTGAAAATAAGGACAGGACTACTGAAAATATCAGTAAAACTGAAAATAACCGAACAACTTAAATCAGAGAAATAATAAATTTATTAATTGGAAATAAGGTGATAACATCCCACAAAACAATTATAGTAAAATAAAAACTGAGAATAATAGTAAAAATAACAGGACGACTTAAAATATGAAATAATAACTTAACAAATGAAAATATTGAAATGCTAACCAAACAACCGAAAATAGTGAACTGATAGCCGAACATCCGAAGGTTATTAAAGAATAACTGAACAAATAAAAATAGTTGCATAAATACCAGACGAATGAAAAAAATTCAAATAATAACTGTGCAACTGAAAATAGTGAAATAATAACCCAACGTCTGAAGAAAGTGAGAAAAATATATGAAAACCAAAGCCTGAAAATATTGAAATATTAATAGACTGACAACAAAAGATAATGAAAATGAAATAATGATAATAATGGAAAATGGCATCCGAACAACTGATAATAGTGCAATAATAAACAATCAACCGCTTGTGAAATGATATACCGAACAACAAAAATCATAAAAGAATTGCCGAACAACTAAAAATAGCAGAATGATAACATCAGTGACAATAACAAATAACAACCAACCAACCAGCAATAATAGTGTTTCTGTTTATGCTTAGATGTTGTGAATGGTTAATTGTTAGACTATATACGAGGATCAGTACCTCGCTCCAGTCGACCTTGGCGTCTGGGTTTGTGGAAATCTTTCTGTAGATGGCCTTCAGGTCAGCATTCTTTATATCAGAACCAAACAGGTCCCGTATGGAGTCACAGAACTGGTCAAACCTCAGGCTCTCTGGAACAGAGGAAACAATGCATTGAAACAATATCTCTCTCTCTCTCTCTCTCTCTCTCTCTCTCTCTCTCTCTCTCTCTCCACCCACCCCCACCCATGTACACATAGAAGTTGATAACGGTCGGTGAACTTTCCAATATACAAAACTTGTGTAATATACTTTTATCCCGTTTAAATCCGGCTACCGTGAACAGTTTATCTTATTGAATTGGAGTGTTTACAGAGTACCTTAGAGCCAGATTTGGGGATTAGTCGAAATGACATAAGCCAAAAATGATCTACCGAATAGTTTGATCCGAGTCCAATGGTCAATATTGGGGGTTTAACAAAGAGTGAAAATCGGCAGGGAATACACACAACACACCATACAATGGAGTAAGCATATTGCACTGACCAGGAGTGCCATTATTTAAGAGCTGAAGGAGACTCAATATCGATATAAACCAACAGTTTATAAAATTTACACATTTCAAATACCTGCTAATATATAAGCAATACAAACAATTTTACCTTGAAGTATTTCAAAGAATATTGAACTTAATACGGAATGACACTGATCATTTATTTTTGAAATATGCAACATACATGTAACTCGACGGAAAATGAGCCAAAAAATAATTTAAAAACAATCCATGCAGCCATGTCTTTTGATTGTATAGATGTCCTCAAAGAAAAGATATGAAGTTTTTTTTTTCGTTGTATAGATATAAAAATAGCAAAATTCGACACCTTTCCAATGTTAAGTTCTTTTTTACGCGAAACTACATTACGAGGAGAACCATTAATTATTGATACAATAGGCGACTTTTTTGTAACAAAACGCTTTCTATGAACATGTTTAATAAGCAGAAGAAAATCAATTTTAATCAATTTCTCCAAGCGTGTTTACCTGTGATCCATTGCCTCCGTTCTTCAGGTGTGGCCTCAACATCCTGGAAAGTGATGTCCTTAATGAAACTCTCAAACTTATCTAGACGGGTCTGAAATGTCCCCACGGTGTATGGACGGGCCAGCCCGTCCCCGGGGTGTTCGGCGATCTCAGACATAGTATAAAAACACGGTGGGTCTCAGCGACCCATAGGGTACACGGCACAGACTAACAGACTAACGGACCCGTAATGTCTTCACACACGCACACTGCTTCGCTGTACTTATGGGTGTTGATTGAAATCTGTCATTACGTTATCCCAAAGAATTCATTTCTGTCTGTCATAATGGCTGGTCAATATACCACATCTAGTGATCAATCTGGCATACCCGTACGCTACTCGCCATTTAAAAGCTTCTTAGCAACCGGTGTACGGAAGTCCTGGGTCGGCCTACAGGTGTATCTTATCTACAGACACAGCTAGCAGCGACTTCTGATAGCAAATACTTCAGGCATTGTCTGCCCACAAAGAACAACCATGCAACAATGTGGCTCGTCAAAAAAATATGAAATACAGATAAATAAAATGTTGTTCGCTCAATTCTTTACTTCGTTTGCAAGGCCATTTTAAATCTACTTTTGCCATTTAAAGCCTATCCGGTACACACAGGGTTGATGTATATTCAGATGTATATATATCTGATTAAGTGTTGTGCGGACAATTTAAACACATAAACCATATTGTGGAAGAGATTTAAACTTTGCGTTTTTAGCGGCTGAATTAAGCAGTTTCAATAGGAAAGCTCTCTCTCAACTATATTTCAATTTCTGCAATGGAATTTGTTCATAAAGAAAACCAGTGTAGGTTTGGTTAAGCCCATTATAAAACTTTGTTACAAGAAGTAAAAAGCGTTAACAAGCTTTCAGATATATGAACTGATAAATGATGTGAATCGGTTTTAAAGGTCTAACGGTAAGAAGTGCGAGTTAATATGTCTTTTAATGATGTACGTATTTACCCCCCCCCCCCCCTCAAGCCTTTTAAACTAATTATAAAGATATCTTTTTTAAAAATAAAATGCTTCCATTGACGCTGTTTGTATGATGGGTTTATATTACATGTAGAGGAAAACGGCATTAGATGTATGGTCATGTAAAGTATCGGATAGTGGACATTGATAATTGAATTTACATTTTCTTTATGTCAATGAACTGTAAAATAGTACTTTTTCTATATAAGAGAGATGTTAATGTATTTCAGTTGATATTGCTTGATTCTATCTATCTATCTATCTATCTATCTATCTATCTAGAACTGTCTGTCTTTCTATCTATCTTTCTTTCTTTCTTTTTTCTTTTCTTTCTTTCCTTCTTTCAAGCAGTCAGACGTCATTATAGGAGAGATAACTCTTTATATATCTATTTTTACCAACACTGAACAAAAATGAGAAAATTGAGATTTATTGATTATAATGAGAAAGATATAAATAAAGATTTCAATGCCAAGTGTACAAGATATATATGTATGCTCATAATCTTAGTAGAATAATATCAGAATCTATTGTTTCCGAGTTTTATTATTTAGTTTAGAAAAAAATCAATCGGAAGAAAAACTTTAATTATTGCATTTGATTTTAAAATTGTTAAACTTTTCAGATTGATTTTCAGGGAACTTGATTGATATTTCTTATCAGCTCGAGTACAACAAAACCGTCAAAATCCTCAAAACAATTCATTCTGTATATTTAGTGTCAATTTTTTTTATTGTAACTTTTTTAACTACCCCAATTACTAATAATAAAGTTTATGAAATTCTGTTGTTCATATTTAAAACAAAGTTTACACGGGTGTTTAAAGGCTGTGAAGGAAGTAAAATTATATTTTTGTCACATTGTACAAAAGTAATCTTATACAATAGTACATAATTCTTAAGAGCAAAAATCTTTTTCTTTTTTAGGGGGGGTGGGGGGTGGTGGGGTGTTAAAATTCAATGCTTAGTTTTATTTTTTTTATCATATATATAGGCTACATTCTGTGTAATCATTTAAGCACCTTTTTTCCGCAAAATGAAATGCTGCTCCTTGACTGTCTAAAATTGACTCATTTTTTAACGTCCAGGCACTTGTTTCTGCGATGAAGATTATAACAGTATAATAATCTATATGTAATACTAAAAGTGTATAGATTAATACGATGAACTTTAATAACAGAAACAGTGCCTGTGGTTTAAAGTCATTTGAAAGATTACAACTTACAAGGAGAAGAAAATGAAATAGACAAACAAAAAATGTGAACTAAATGAGTATTTATGAATTCTATTCACTAACATTAATCAAAACATTTTCTAATATAATGGTATATAATCCTTAGTACAAAATCTTTTTTCTTAGTGCTTACTTTTAGTTCTATTCATCATAAATGTTTTAATTACACTCATCATTAACATTAAACATTTTTAGAGCAAACATAAAATTATTTCTTTTTGGTTTAACGTCGCCTAAAAATTCAAAATATACAAGGGAAGGGTAAAAATTAACAAACAAAATTATTATAAAATAAGTAACTGTTACCAGAAGTTAGTTTTATGTTATATTGGTCTTCAAACTTGAAGCTGAATGCCAATAAGGGTTTCCCTCATTCATCTGTTACCTCACACAGGGCAGAGACGCCGCAAATAATTGCAGGTCCATTAATTCCGTAACTGAACTTATTCCAAAAGTCTCTTTAAAAATATAATTATAATAAATATATAAGATAATGCCAATCATAGATTAAACTAGTGAAATGAAACACATCGATAGAAGGGTAGATACAGGCTACCTGGTAGAACCGAGTTATTAACAATATTGTCTTTTAGAAAATTTTACATAAAACTTTATACATTTAGCAATGTTTTCAGAATTTGTGATTTCGTTCATTATATTAAATATTAGATATTCAATGAAATATGAAATATTAGATATTCAAAGAAAGAGACCTTAAATTTATTTAAATGTTCCGACATCGCCGAAGATAGAAGAACATTCTGTCTGGGTGATATAATTGACCGTAAGGTAATAGGAAGTGGTTTATTCAGAGCTTAGATTACACAACGAAAGCAAACAGTCATCATCAGTGTCTACATTTATGGGAGAAAAACTTTAATAAAATGATACTATATCATGATAAGACAGAACATGGATATAACATATATTGAGTCAATCTACATTGCGTATCTCAGTACTTTTTATCAACACAGTGCACATGTTCTTTAGCTTTCATCCTTAAGGACACAATGCTAGAATTCCTAGGATCGAAGTCTGAGATTTTTGGACAATTTCCGAGAACTCCGGGGAATCCTCGGTACGAATTACTCATGGTGTTGCCCGGATGTGAGAACGGAGTAGCAAACATGGGATACGACGCAATGCAACTTTCTGGTGCTATTGACGTCACACTCCCAGATTCTGAATTTTTCACTGATGACGTCATCCAAGGATCCAATGGTAGGGGTGACCCAAAGGCAACATTTGATTTTTTGGAAATAAAACCGGAAGGGAATTCGTCATTGATTCTGAGCGTTGTATTTTCCAGTTTATCTTGACGTCTCCACTTTGCTCGCCGGTTTTGGAACCATACCTTTCAAAAGATCAATGACATGAAACTGAAATAAGAGATTTTATGAATATTTAAATTATTATAACAATTGCAGTTCATGCGCAATTGCAGTTCATAACGCAACTTTTACTAAAACGTTGTTTATTGGTTAAAGAAACTCTAGCATTATACAATAACGAGAACAGGGAATAAATTGCAAAGATTACTCAAGTTTTATCACAATTTCAGCAAGCTCGTGAGAGTTTTCTGGAAAGCAGTCGTCGAAACCACCAGTCTTTATGGACATTAATATCTAGTTAATTGAATAACACGCTAAAAGACAGAGGGACAAAGGAGGCAAATACAGAAGACGCCAGCAACAACGCGTCTGTTAGATTGAGGACCAATGGATACAATATCAAATCAGACCACGTCAAAGAAAGGGGCGTGGCGAGCGACGGGACATGCCCGGGAGCCAGGTAGACACAGCAAAGATTGGTTTAGAAATCCCCTCATCGAAAAACCTCTTCGATGCAATTAAAACACTCATCGCCATTATGTCTTTCATCTTGGGTTTATTCATGTGAATAATTGAGGGTTACTTTTGAGCCATTAACTTGTTAGATGGCACTGCCTTCTTGCAGCGTTCGAATTATCTCCGTCACTGGCCCAGCTGTCCCTCTGTATCTGAGACTGAGGCAAAGAGTGAACAGATCTCATGCTAAGTCAATTACTGATGTCAAGTCTGAATAACTGGACTAATGCTTCTATTGATGTCCCCTCCATAAACCTCGTTAGCTGAACAAAGTTACGCCCTTCACCCTGAAAGAACCCCATCAACTACAATAACTGCCATTGACAAGATTTGTAAACTGAAATAAATCGAGCTAATGAACTTGTCCTTTACAGTTCTGTTTGATTTTTTGATAACTTATTTTAAGTAAAGACATTTTTAATATTTAACTC
>WFKH01006014.1:59136703-59181542 GCA_016163765.1 Magallana hongkongensis | reverse complement strand
TGAACCAAGCAACTTGCATCTCATGGATGAACACATACAAACACACGTAAAAGGACATCAAAGTATTTTATATATTAGCTATTTTAAAATGATTTTTAGTTTGTTTGAAAAAGGATTAACAACCCCATATAGCTGAGTTATATGTAAGCTTATTTTAACACAAAGGGAACCACGTAGAAAACCTTACACAATGGAATATAAAATGGTAGCCCTCTCTCTACTGTTGAATAATGAATCAATCAAATAAATTATAACAAATGATTTTTCCATGCATATCTTAAAAGTTTATCTATATTATTTTATTTACATATTTTAATTGAATATTTTTATTATGATAACATGATTTTTTTCATTCAAAATATGTGGTATAATGGGGGGGGGGGGGTTCTGGATGTCTAAAAAAAAATTTAAGATGTGCTATGAAGTTCAATAATCAAATAAGATAATCTAGAGGATTCCACCATAAATATCAATGAAAAAGCGAAGATTAAAAAAAAAAAACACGAAAAAATGAATAGTATCTAGAAGTAGTATTAAAGCTGATTTGATAAGACATAAGATAGGAAAGATAACGTATTTTATTTTGAATTTCCTTCATGCAAAAAACCCACCATTTTTTTTTTTAGCCATTTTTACAAATACAGCAAGATGTATGATTCGGAAGAAGAAGTGGAATACGCTTGAAACCGGGTTTAAAGACTGTCAAATTTTCAGCCATTTTTTTCAGTTAACATGGTGAATGAACCTCTATAAGGTGACAAGCACAACGGCATGTAAAGCGACAATTTATTAAATGTATTATGAGCTGCAACTTCAAGAACTTTTTTTGGATTTTTAAAAAAAAATTGTTCCTTACATAACCGACAAATATCATGGGTCTGCCTACTTCTGTCATATTTTTGTAGGAAAAGCTTTTTAAAAGCTTGTCTTTGACTGAAGTAATATTACATTAAAATAGTCCTGTACAGAAAATTGATTTGCTATGTATTCCATGATACAGAAGTCTGATAAAATGAAACGATTTGTTTCAAACTTATTCACCATATATGATAAGATAAAACAGTAAAAACACAATTATCACAAAAGCGTATTCTTTGAAGAAAAAATGAAATTCTCAAAAATACAGATGTTATTGCTCTAACCACCCCCCCCCCAAAAAAAAAAATTAAAAAAATTAAAATTACTATCTCGTGCAAATGTGAACATTTTATGGCTAATACATAAAAGAAAATAAACAACCAATTACCCATACAGATATAAATAGATCATACAAAAAAAAATATCCTGCATCTACATATGTTCGTATATCATAAATCTGATTGCTACGTGTATACCCATACACACGGAATGAAAACGACGATAATTACCTGCACACGGACTTCCGGCAGGTCAATTTTCATGGCCAGTTCCTCACGACTGTACACATCCGGGTAGTGCGACTTTTCGAACGCCCTCTCCAGCTCGTGCAGCTGGTACGTGGTGAATGTTGTTCGATTTCGTCTCGTTTTCTTGCGAAGCTCTGATTCCTTGTCCGTTTTTCCAGACTTCTTGCCGTCAAAGTTTTTATGAAGTTTCATCTCGTTACCTGTATAATTTTTAAAACAGTGGTTATAGATTTGCTTTCTCTTCTTCAGAGGATAATTCATTAATTACGCACACAAAATTAACAGTCCAATCTGCAGCACTTCGGTGTGAAAGAATGGAAGCCAGTCAATGGAGTGTGCATATTTTCTTAAAATCACGATTTGATCTTTTGTGAAAAATATTTGCTTATACCCGCCCCAATAATTGAAAATCAACTGTGCAAACTTGTGAGAATGATTTTGACAGTTAGTAACTACATGACACGTTGAATGCCTTGTAAAGCTTGATACAATCTTTAATAAGCCGTCGGTAACAATTGATAGAATTTGACATTCATCTTTTCGACACCCCTCTCCAATTACACCCCACAAAAGACCCGCGCCACCAAATGCCTACAAATATATCATTAGTCGAGATTTTATAATTGAATTAAGTTTATTTTCCACAAAATACACATACAAATTTCACAGCTCAATAGCTGTAAATGGGCGACAGTTTGAAGGAGAATGGAGAACTAAGACGATATTTAACACCCTGGGTTCCTTTACCGTGATGGCGACATCCTTCAGACCCCGAGTGTCGCCCGCGATGAGCCGCATGGCTCTGCTGGCTCCTCTAACGAGGCAGCCATTGAATTGAGATGTGACAGCAAATTATAACCGAGGTGTCTTGTTTCCTCTTTGCAAAAAACGATATTTCTTCGGTGCAATTGTAGCTTAATACCTTCGATACAAGCGCGCCTTTGATTTCGCTTTAACAAGATAAAAACTTTAATTATTTTTGACGAGTCTCCCTTTGAGAAGGAGTAAGAGGAATCTTATGGCTGCCCTAATTGACATTTTCTTTCCTAGTTCATCTTGGATTACATGATGTGCAATGTCAAATTTAATAAAAATGTATATTCAAAATTTAATTGAAATTTGAAATTTAATTTAAAAAGAGTATATTGATAATTTACTGTCGTGATTTGTTATCATAGCAAATTATGTTCATGAAATTTAATTAAAGTTATGCTTATTTTTCACAAAACTTCATTAAAGAGTTTATAACGATGCTCGTGTTGTGTTCTTAAAATTAACTGGCTCTTTTGTGACGAATTAAGGAGGGAGCTTTTCAAAACAATATAGGTTTTATTGTGGATAAAAGTGCGTCGTATTCAAAACATAATCACCAATATAAAATTTTATATTTAAGATACTACTGTATATCAAAATTTTGTCATGAAATGCATTTTGAACCTTCTTAAATTAAAAATTTGTAAAACCGTCAATTAGACTCGATGATTTACAGATCAATAGCTGACACCAAGTTACACTGATAAGAAAAAATAAAATTAAAATTAGAATTAAATTTGTATGGTATTTGGAAATGAGGTACATAGAAAAAGATGTCTCATTCCTAAAGTAATTATAAACTGGCTCATACACGGAAACTTCAAAGATTTACTCCATACATTATAAAACCCTATATGTATATCTATAGAAATACAGTATATATAGATTTTATCTTCTGCAAAATTTAAGCTTTTTTTCCTCTCAAATTTTATGAATAAGATAACACTTTGGTAAACTAAAGATATATTTATATGTCAATATAAGGTAGGCAAAAACTAATTATCTAGTAAATCAGCTTCACTTAAAGAATTCTTTAAACATTAAAGCATTTATTAATTTTATTTCCTATCGTTGATATACGGTTTATATGTATAATTTCCTTTTTAGAACATTAGAATTATCATTACACAGTTATTCTGTTTTATCGTAAAGGAAAGATATATATAGTACATATGAAATTTTCGCCATCCGGAGCATGAATTTAAGGAATAGATCTTTTACATATACTAAGAAAACAAAGCCGATAAGGACGACTACAGTACTTGCCTGGTCCGGCCTCGGGGTTGTGGACTCGGGCGTTCTCTGGTAGGACCCTGCCTCTGGGATCCTGGCAAACGTAACTATTCCGCATCTCCTCCCGGATTCCCAGCAAAGCATCGATGCTGTGGAACCCGCCTAAATTCGCCTGTCCGGGAAAATGAGTCGACAGCATTCTGTTGTCCCTGTGATTCTAGAAACCGAGAAAGGACATGCTACTGCAGCACTGCTGTTTATATTTCCTTCAGATTTCCGTGTCAACTCGGCTTAAGCATTGGTGGATTTCAGAGGGAACATCCGAATAGTGCCAGGGACTCCAATTCGATCATTTTGATTAATTCTAATAAAACAAAGAAATTGTCCAGGAATCAAATTAGTGGATACACCACTCGGATACTTTTGGGTGTTGCGTGACGCGTAAGTCTACTAAATTGAGTCGAATCTTGTTCTTACGTTTGGAATGCCGTCGCAACAAGGCTTCTTATTGCTTTGAGTTTAGCTAGCAATTTGATCTTGAGAGACAGCAAACATACAATATGAAAATAATAACCATCTCACCAATTAGAAAAACGTCAAAAGCCATCACAGCCGGGGCTTTGTACGCCATTCTTCCCTCGGCGGCCGGGGCGGGGCCAGAATCCACGAGGTATGATGAGACTAGTCGCCTCAAAACCGGGTCTTTAAAACTAGGGGAGATGTTACTCTCCATTCTATTAGACCTAATTTACTAGTTGACGATTGCCGTTTATGAAGCCATGTAAATTAACACAGACAAATTTAATCCCGATATCGCTCATTAGCCTGTCCTTCTGTACGATGTTCGTGACGATAAATGCTATTGACAGATGTCGCCTCTGGTTTCACCGATCTCAGTAAAGTCTTCTGAACTGAGGCGCTCTCTAGTAGTGGTCGAGTACTATACGAGAGCTCTAGAGTTAACTGAATTTCATCTATGAACAGAAAGAAGATGAAAGAAGATTAGAGTGTTTTATATTATTATAAAAAGAGTTGAATCTAGCGCCGACATTTGGCTGCCGCTATAATTACGGAATGAGAAAGATCTCGTCGTTTAACCCATGATTAACTGTCCGACAGACAGACACACTGTCTGTATACAAAGTTGTGGCAATAACCCCTTCCCCACCCACTCGAGTGCTCGACTGTGTGTTCTGTGTTCTCCTCAATTTACCGAAATCTTTACTTTGAACAGCAGTCACTGTATTGTAATGGATTTAATTTTCACAATTCCTGATTTTACAATTGATTTAATTGTAACGTCCGTCAACAAATTCTGAATTTTGATTATCAAAATATGTCTATGACAATTATCAATTTTTTTGGAGAAGGATACTTTGACAACAGCAGACTTTTTTTTTATCAACTGATCGTTGATTGACTATTAAGCCTTCATACCAACATGAACAACAAAGACAGTGTTTTATTGTATAAAAATAGGAAAGCTTTCATAAACAATAAAAATTAAAAATCTATCAAACCGCAATCTGCATAGTCATGGCATGACCACAATGAAAATTCCGAGTTCTGTGTAGCAAAAAAATATACATGTATCTATGTAGATGGAGATAGGAAAACACGCTGTTATTTGGGTGTGCGATGTGACCCATACGATGTATCTGGAATTCAGAAAGACAAATCTTTTCCCACCTCATTTTTTTTATGACGACACAGTGTGAAACCTTTATTTAAGAAACGTGTACCTCTTTTGTTTTTTTTTTTAGATGGAATGCTACATCAAATTTTTATTTTATGGTTCGTTAAATAATCATTTCTGAAATGTTCAAAGAAAGATATACTCTTAATTATTTGATTCGATTTTTTGGGGTATTTTTTATCAGGAAATAGAAATATGTTTTGATTGCAAGTAACATAGTGTATAGTTTTAGTTAATCTTAAAACTGAAACGGTGTCATTTGCTAAAATTGTCACGTGCCATTTAACGTGGATAAATTGCTTCCTTTATCGTTTCAGTTGCCCCCCCCCCCCCTTTTTGTAAAGAAGAAAAGAAGCTGACTTTGTAATTTTAAATTTCATTTGTTTTTAATAGAAACATTTTCGTAATTTTCGTAATTTTAACGTTACGACTTTCACCCGCCCACCAACCCAATTCTTGCGATTCCAACGTCTATGCGTGTATTTGAATACACACTCAGAGCTATACTTGGAATCTTCATAATGAAGGTTGTGCATGTGTTCTCTTTTTCAACAGAAAATCACTTTTTGATTCCGAAAACATCGATGATTTGCTCAAGGTATTTGTAAAACTTGTAAACTTCTTTGAAAAAGTTAAATGTGGATTTACATCTTCGTATTTTTAGATATTACAAAGTTCGAATTTATCCCGGTTCAAATTCCTTTCTTAAAAAGTTGTTTGAACGTTTAAAGGTCTTTTGAACAAAAAGAAACGTTTTAAATGACAAAAAGGCAGAAAATTCCTCAACTATTTGACAAGAAATAAATAAATAAAATTGTTTAAGTATCTGCTCTGCAAAATTTTAATTAATTCAAAAGTTGAATTACAAAATATGTTTAACCTCGATTTTGCATGCTCGAGCTAAATTCTAGTTTATTAAACAAGCTTTATGGTTTTCTTACCATTATAAATTCAAGAAATCAAGACATATGAAATATTCACGAAATGTTTTGTTTTTTTCAGTCTATAAATAAATCTGCACCATAGAAAAAAAAACGACAATCTTTTTTTAACCGGAGGCTACAGTTGTTGGTTTGTTGGAAAGTAATTGGTAACGTTTTTTCAGCACGGGTAATACTCGGTTGATTTGTTGTAGAGATTTCTGCGCCTTTAGATCGAACGTCTTGACGTCAAAGTCCACTTTGCCAATCAGCACAATGAAGTTCTGTTCCAGCTTTACCATGTCGTCATGTTGAGCGGTCACGTTCATCCCCAAGTAACTGATGCTGTTAAAATATGTCAACAAATCTTTCTTCAGTTTTGTGACGTCCTGTTCGTTTTGATTCATGTCCCTGACTTTCTGCGACATGTCGCTCATTGCGGTGGTGTAGTCGCTGGTGGCGTTGCGGAGTTGCTCAGAGAGGTTGTGGTATTCCTTCATCGTCTGGTCCAGTTTCGGCTTAATGTTAGCGTTTACCGTTCGCACATCCGTTTGCAATTGGCTAGAACCCATCGCAACCTTCGCTATCCTGGTACCCACTCCGTTTACGGATGATGTCAGATTTTGAAGATCGGATTTGGCGTCAGCTAGTGGTTTTTTCAACCCATCGATTGTCTTGGTTAGGTCCTGAAGTTTTCGTTGTTCAATCTTTCCCAACGATAGGACTTCGACTCTTAGATTGATAGTTTTGTCCGTCATGTTGCTGATCTCTGCGGCCTGGGACGACGGGTTGGGGGCGGCTCGCTTACCTCTGTGGTGAGACACGATCTTTGATTCCAAAAGGGCGATTTTGTTCAGCAAATCTGTAAGCTTTTGCTCTTGCGCTTGTAGTTTTTTCTCCATGCTACTGGTCAGAATAGATCGACTTCTTTCATTGGCTGTCATTTCCATTGTAACGTTGATCAGTTTCCATTCAATCACCGAAAGTTCAGCAGCCTCTTTTTGGAGCGTCGGTTTGGCAGCACGCGGATGTTGATTTCCGGTAGGAAGCGACATTAGCACCGGTTTGAGACCGTCCATCTGTTTTTTCAGGGTATCGAGGTTGCTCATCTGCTGACTGCCCTGAAACTGTGCGGCAGTAGTTTGAACGGTTTGTACTAAGTCCAAGCTCGCTTTTCCGATCATTTGGATTCCTTCAAGGTTGCCCTCCATCTTCCATATTTTTTCCTCTAAATCCCTGTCGACTCCGCCTTGGGACTCGCATGAAGCCCCCGGGGACTTGGGCACGTTATAGTAGTAGCTACAGGAATTGGACCCCCACACTGCACGGGCCACACCCAAAAGTAGCCAAATATAGAATCCTGAAGCCCGCATGTCAGTAGTTAGTTCTTTAAGGATTAAATCTGCACTGTCTGTCGCCTGAGACGGTCTCGTATCTTATAGTCTAAAACGTCAGTGATATGATGGAGATCGGGAGGCGTAAACCTCGGCTTTAGAGATTACGATGGTTGGTGATAGTCTGCTATCGGCGACGGAAATTTAGTTGTTTTACCACCGCCAATGACGAGAAAACAACTTGGACAAAAATCCCTCAAATCGCTTATTGGTTGCGTAATGGCACCAGTCCTTGCTGCCAATGGAATTTGACAGAATACACTAATTGAAAGTTTGGCTGCAGCCAACAACTAACTCTCTAATCTTATCTCCGGAGACAAACAGAAAATATTTCAGATTATGTGAAACTCTAAAATCAGAATTTCACGAGACCCGCGGTTAGAAATGACCAGATCTAAAATAAGTGTTTTGCCAAAAGACTTGCTGACGGCGCCGACTAATTACCGCAAACAATGGAAACTTTATCGTATTGTTGTTGCAAGTTTTGCAACAAACACAGGCCAAGCAGCAAACTCCCATAAGATTGAGTTGTTAAACGTCCCCCTCTCCGTGACCCTCGCTTCCATTAATAACCAATGTTTTTCCAGCTATTGGTCATTTGCACACCTTGACAAACGTTTACATGACGGTGACCTCAGCAGGTCTGGGAACTTCCCCATTTTATCGCAGTTTTCGTTTGAATTCAAAAAAGAACTTTTTTGTAAATTAGTTTCTTTTGTGCTTATGTACTTCCGCGTATTTTCTTTTAACGCTTTTTTGTTGGTTTTGTTTTGTTTAAACTTCAGTTCACATGGTAATGTAGATACAAAGAGAAAATGTTTCAGATGAGTTTAATTTAATTTTTCCCTTGTATACATGTACTATTACACATTGTCCACTTCTCAAAACATTTCATGAAAGTAATTAGGTAACCTTAATAATTTCTAAATATTCCTTTAAGTATCTTCTGTTAAATTAATTTTTTAATGAAAAACGATTAATAAAACTATTAGCAGTCTATTCAATAATATTTGTAAATCTAAAATATATACATGTACCATACCCCCTCAGGATGGAAACAGATCGATATCGAAACGAACCTCTACAAAAATGTTATTGTGTCGAGAAAGAAACACATTTTTAATTTCATCGCAAGTTTGACGAAATCACAGAAGACACTTTCTCTCATATCATGAATAAAAATGTATATATAAATGACAATTTAAACAAAATAATGTAAAAATTAAAGACCGACTGCTTAAGTTTAATTTTTTTTTATTTAGTACAAGAGTATCTGTACACATCTAATTAATTACATTTGCCTTATCTATGGAAAATGTATATATTTAAAGTATCATAAAGTCACATACATCTCTCATGGGCCGGTACAAGTGTAATGAAAATTGTATCAAATGGAAGTATTGTAAGTGTAGCTCCACGGGAAATTCGGGTTGACGGACCGTAAGCACAATGTTTTTCTGATATACATGTATAGAAGTTATTATTATTAATAAAAATTTACTCACCTACCTACTTAATTTAAATACCATCTGTTAAATTAATTCTTTAAAATAAATTACTTTAGAATTAAAGTCTATTAAATGTAAATCTAAAATATGCGTGAAATGAATTTCGAATTTTATTGCATACAGCTTACACTATTTTATGAATTATGGGGGCTGTAATATTTAATACAACCTCTAGATCTTTTAAAAATTCTACTTTATTCGCCAAAACTGAATATAAAAATTAGCGCAACCATTTGATTTAGAAAGATTAAATAAATTGGTTTTCGTATGTTACCTTTAAAATTAACTTGCTCATGTATATACAGTTACCGATATATTTCGCACCTTCCTAAAGGTAAGGTGTGTAAGAAAGTTTTTAAAAAATAAACTGTTAAAACCATCGATATGAAATATGTACATTTTTAACAGAAACAGTGATGTAAAAAGACGGTCCTAAGTTGTTAGCAAAAACAATAACGAAAAAAACCTGAAAAATCTTAAATCGACTAACATTCACAGGACGGTGATCTCAGCAGGTCTGTAAACTTCCTCGTTTTTCTGCAATTTTCGTTCAAATTCAAATAGAAGGTTTTTAGGGGAAAATATTTTCTTTTTGTGCTTATTTACTTCCGCGTATTTTCTTTTATCACTTTGTTTTGAATTTGTTGGTGGTTTGGTATTGTAGAAAATTGAAAGCAAATACCGTAGAGGATATGTTATCGTTGAAATTTAAATTTTGTTTGCCTTGTTGTCCACTCCTCTACATATTCCATAAGAGTAATTATGAAACCTTAATAATTTACTTACTTTAAATACTCTCTGTTAAATCAAACATCTTTAAAAACATATTCTATTAAATGGTATTTGTAAATCTATGATATACCATGAAATGAATTTCATTGCACACAGCTCACACTTTTTTATGAATTAAGGGGTTTTTAAAATTGAGTGTAAAGATTAGTGCAACCATTTGATTTAGAAAGATTAGATAGATTAGAAAGATCACTCGTACATTTTTTCTTATGATCTTTAAAATCAGTCGTGAATATTCGAAAATGCACACAAATATTCATGCTGTAGGAATAACAAAATTATCAAATGACTACGAACTATAGCATTGTTTGGGGTAGACCTACCCAATGTGTTATTTTTCAAAAGCTGTATAATTCGAATTTTTTATTTTCATTTATATAGAAAATCATTTAAAATTGTATAAGATATTTATTATTTAGTCAAACAAAGAGAGAAAAATAATAAGAGTGTGCTAGAAATTATTATTTTGAAAATTTAGAAGTTTAGTCTTTTATTAAGTTATCGACCGACAGGCAATAATCTCTACTCTGCGTAAAATAACACCTTTTTCGCTAAATATGAGCAAAACTATTGAAATTTCTAAAAATATACGTGTAAAGTGAATGCGCAATCGAGCGATGATTTACTTTTTTATGAGGAACAAAGTATTTTGCCCTAGATTAAATTGCTATTTGCTAACAGTGAGCTGAATTATAACAATAATAATTTTATTCTGATAACAAACGGTAAAAAAAAAGATCATCAAATGCGACGATTAGTCCAAATACGGTAGCTTCAATATTCTCCTTATTAAATGATCCTTCATAAATACGGTAGCTTCAAAATTTTCTTTATTAAATGATCCTTCATAAATTGTTTCAAAATTCTGCTCTAGGAGGAAACTATTTTATTATTTTTCCGGAGAGATCTGACGTTTTTAATGAAGAAATAGAATTTATGACTCCGTTCTCATTGTACGCTATGGGCAGGGTGACATTGTTCCGATTTAATAAATGTATAAAACAGGATCTTGAAACATAATTTCTTAGTATAAAGGAAGATATCGATATTGTCAGCAAAAAAGTATACGTTTAAGTTTAAGCATCAGACTTTTTCTAATGTATATTCTAGAATTTGAACCAAAGTACCCCAAGACCCAAGTTGTGTTTGTTCCTAACCATAAAAAACACATCATCCTTCCGTGACCTCTTTTAAATAAGATAAAACTAGGACATTAAGAGAAGAGTCTGTGTACAAGTTCAGACTGCAGATGACAACAATTGCTCTTAACACTACTACAATATACTGTCAAATTATGGATACATAGCAGAAAGATGCTACACCTAGATATTTCATGGCTGGAAATTGGGGACAAGTTTGGGTTTTGGGAAGGTTCTAAAGTAAATTTAATTGGGTTGTGTGTGGAGCCGTCCGCTGGAGACTGGCATCGCCATTTATTTGAAAGTTCTGACGCAAAGCTTCTCCGGGAACACAGAGTGCATGCTATATGTTTTGGCGACAGAACCAGTCCCACCACAACAGATGGTTTTGTTTAAGTTTGACACTAGGAATTGGTCAACATCAGTAATTCTTTTAGAGTCCAGCAGATTACCAGGATGCCTTTTTCCTGAGAAAACATCAAGCTGTTAGAAGCTTGTTTGCTGTGTTTGCCTTCTGCTCTTGTATCCGCCAATCATTTACCGATTGTTTACACCAACAAGATAAGCCGCCTATTCTCCCGCCCCTAGACTTATAAAGATCTGTGATACCCTGGTCACTGTAATATACGTCGCCTACATCGGAACAACTAACCTGAGCATCACAATGTACGGTAAACTGACTATCCTTCTGGTTGCATTGGCGACATGTTCAGCCCAGTTCATACCCATTAAACCGTTACCGACGAAACAGAAGATCCAGACGACGACAACCACACAGAAGCCAAAAGTGACCACGACTCAAGCCCCTCAGCCTAACCCTAACTCTGGGGGTCCATCCAACAGTGGGTCATGCACGTACCAATTTCACGTAGCTGACCCAAATGGATTGTGTGCAGGAACATCGTCGGCTTTGGATAAAAAGGTTGACCAAGTGAAACAAGATTTGGACAAAACGAAGTTCCAATACGTGTCCCAGAACAGCATGATCCAAAACACCCTGGCTCGTATTCAAAGCGACGCCGCTAGTTACATGTCCAAGCTGACAGACTTAAACAACGAAATCCAGAAACTAAAACAGATCGCCTCGTCTGCTCCCACAGGAACCGGAAATTCGGCGGCACTCAATCAGATGTTACACGACACCAAAGATCTACTGACGAAGGCCATCAGCGACATTAACAATCAAATCTTTAATATTACCATGCAGATGCAGAAAAGCGCAGTGGAAGAAACAAAGATTCAAACCGCTTTGAATAAGCAGATTAACGACCAGACGACGAAAATTGCGGCCGCGGAACTGAAGCTAATCACTCTAGAGAATATGTTGAAGAACATGCAGTCTGGGTCTGCCCCTGTCGCCACCATGCCGCCCCAACCCTCCACCACACATTTCATGCCAACTACAACAAATGGCGGCCAAACCACCACTAGCCCTGCACCCACAGCGCCTACTGCTCTCTTGAATCAGCTCAAAACACAGCTACAGACGCTGGAGTCCGAGATAAAACAATTAGAACAGACCCATACCAAAGAGTTCACTGATCTCACACAGAAAGCCGACCAAATTAAGACCGACCTCGCCAACCAGACGACAGAGATCGCTAAAGTTAAAACAACGTCACAAGCGGCCTTCGCCCGTCTCCAGGTGACGGAGCAAGACGTTCAGGACGCCATCAACAACCTGACGCAGTTCCAGAAGAGGGTCAACCCGGAGATGTCCATCCTGCAAGCCGAGATCCTAGAGACCAGTAAGAACGTTTCCACGGTGATCACCAGTCTCCAGCAGCTCGGTTCCAGCATCATGTCGGACAAGATGAAGATCGTGAAGAACACAATGAACATCAGGAAGTTGATTCCGGACGCCGCAAAGATCAATAGCGACCTACAGAAACTTAACACCACGGTAAGTGAGAGGGAGGTTTTATTTGTTCATTTGTCGCAGATTTTGTTTATAATTTTAAAAGAAATTGCTATTAAAAAATGCTATTCAGTATTGCTTTAAGTTTTTAATAATTTTTCAGCACCGCTATTTCAGCATATTTCTTACGATAATGCGTCAATAAGTTAAAGACATTTGATACTTGAATTGAATACTGGTATTAATTTTCTACGCTTGCCATTTTTTCTCAGATCACAAATCAAGCAGGTGAGCTGTTACAGCTTGAGCAGGATGTGCATGCGCTCAAAGGAAACTTCACGGCCAACGGCCAAACGGCCAAACAGTACGTGGACGCCATCAAGACAGACATGAACAACAAAATGACCAGTCTCAATACCACGCTCAACTCGGCCACCTCCGACATCATGACCCTTATGGGCCAGTCCGCCAGACTTAGCCAGCTCTGCGGATAATTACGTGACATTTCGTGCTTTAGAGACTTATTTTTTCTTCACACTTGAGATATTTATGATGTCATATGCTTGTACATTGTGATATTGCTCCGCATATTTTTATCGAAATATACATTTTAGCATGATTGCACTTGTTATTTGCTACATATTAAGGCTTTTGTATGTTTATATTTTCATCAACTGTCATTATTGAAATAATTTATTACAATTGCGTTTTTGTCATTTATAGTTTAAAAAATTAAAAGAAGAATAACAAATTATTTAATACACAATATGTTTGAAAGTTTATTACAAAATAAAATTGAACTAGTGTACACTTGTACTGGAGTCTTGAAACTGAGGATCAACCCAACTACATGTAATTCCTATAAGAGATTTTACTTTTCCAATAATCTTTTCGAATCACCGAAATGACTGTTTTTGTAGATCAACATTCCTTTGATTGATGAGTTACAGCTAAATGATTTTAGGTACTGGAATGATGGAACAGCCGTGATATTTTGGGTTTATTCCAGTAGTGAACAGAGTTGATTTCTCACCCTTTCCCTTCATATTCTGGTTTATATGATTCCGAATAACTGAAGTCCAAATCAAAGTGGTCAGATACTATATTTAATTCTAGTAGTACAAAGCCAGGCTATATAGGGTTCACATAATTTCTGTGACGAGATTTAATCTGCTGTAAAACATGTAACTTCTAGATATTCAATAAATCATTCAACTGGTTACGATGAGTTTATCACTTTCTTGTGTCGTTAAAGAAGATCGATTTGTAAAGAAAAATCGACAATGTGCTGATATTTAAACGATTTTTGAAGATAAATCTTTAAATTAGATAAACACATACATGTATTTAAGTTTTTCTAATGAAACTTTAAAAAAAAAAATAGTTAATATCTTAGATTAAAACAAATCCTTTTTTTATATAAATTATAAAACCAATATTGATAACAACTTTTCGAAATTGAAAGATTTGAATATAAATCCCAAGTTTACAGGATAAACAAGTTACTTTTATGCACCATACGAGATAAAAAAAAAAATTCTATAACAGTCAAGATTTATTAAAAGTAAAATATTTTTTTTATTCTATCAGAGAAAATGAGTAAGTGTTGATAACATATTAAGTTAAAATACTAGTACAGCATGTGAAATACATCAAAAAGTATATTATAAATAGGGGTTGTTAATTCGACCAGTCATGTTTGTTTCATGTCAGTTTTATCATTCTATCATTGGGCCAGAAAAAAAAACAACAATAACATCAACAACAAAAAGAAAATAAAGGGGAAAAAAGCAGAAAAAAGAAAATATCTACTGTTGCAGATTCTTCAGATAAATGTCTAAAAGCAAAATCGAAACAAAATCGGGTAATTGCAAATTATTCTTTTATGAAATAGAAAAATAGGAATAATATTTGAAGATTGGCTGCATGTTTGAAGTTTTATTGGGATACGGAATTGGGACAAAATACAAACATACATGTATTACAAAATTTATCTAGATTAATTCTGATTTATTTTTTGAACAAACCGTTTGTTACAGATTCAACGCCCTTTACAAAAAAGCATTACTGGACAATTGCATTCTACTTTATGCTTGTGAATGATCAGCTACTAAGGTTTAAAATAGTTTAGTTTGTATTTCATGTATACTTTGATATCAACATTTCTTCATATCCTTCCTGCAAAACCATTCAGTTTTTGTACTAATAAACTAAACTGAAATTGGCGTCACGTGTACAGAAAATCTCCGCCATGTGCGGTTGTTGAACAAACAGACTCATTACAGAAAAATTACGTCCATTCCTCCACGTTACCAAAACCCATCCCGCGACCATTAGGGTTTCCAACTGATGGAGTTTGGAAAAAACTCTCCATTATTAAGGGTGATTGTTTCGCTGTCAACTCTGGCACAGCGCGATAAGCCCCGATAAAGCTTCAGCGACACGAGTATACCGACCACCGCCCAGTACAAAATATCACGAGGTTCGGGGACTCGCAAAGAGCTGCAAAGATTCGAAATGTATATGTATAACTATTGAACGACAATGTTATTTTTTCTTTGAATTATTTTTATTAATTTGTCCACTGTTTTGGAGCAAATTAAAAAAATAACATGATTTTGGCAATTTTATTGATGAAAATGTATTAAAAATCTAATATACATGTACTATAAATAGATAAATAAATAAATAATTGTTCGCATGATATCAGAGTTTTTGTATTGCCTGGCATCGGGCAATGTGATAAGTTTAAAAAAAAAAGATATATAGTGAAGAGATTTCTTATTGAGGTAATTTTCGGTTTATCAAAATTAACCCAAACGATAGCTGCAGATTTACATAAAATATTGTATCGTAAGATATCTGTGAAAAATTTATAGATTTTACCTTTGATTAAAAATAAAGAATATGACAAAGTAAAGCAGCTACACATGTACAAGACCCTAAATTCATATAGAATTTCTTATGATTTCTGTCTGATAGTCAGTGACTATATATAGATTTTCTTTAAAAAAAAACCCAAAAAACAAAAAAAACAAACAAACAAAACCCGAGTCGGATACAATTATATTTCATCAAAAATCATAGGAGATTCTCTTTATCATATACATATACAGTATTCTAAAATATTATCTCATATGTCTCTCTTTCGACAATTCACTCAATTGGTTTTCTCCAAAGTCCAAACTTTTCCATGCATATCGATGTTCTAAATTCAGTACTTAATTAATGTATTGTTATCATTTCGTTTTAAAATGACTTCCGGTGTTGTGATATAGAGACTGGTTCAGTATTTGATGTTTATCAGGAGATGGACATTATATGTTAGCAGACAGAAAGTCTACTGTTTTAATAAGAAATATAGCCACTAGGTGTGGCTTAAAAATATCAATGTATACGCATTCAGCATAATAAACATTGGACTACAATCATTATTCTGTATCTCCAATCTCCAGGATTGAATCAGTTTTGAAAGCGAAATTAAATAAAACTTTAAATAATATAGATTCTATTTAATTTTTACATACATACTGTACTGACATTAACAAGTCCCATTCCTACCCCCCCCCCCCCCCCCCGGTCTTTTATCTTGCAACAAGATAGATAACTCTAGCATTGCACAAAGACTAATATAACGAGCAAGGATATCTTACAGGTACATATTTGTAATCCATTGATACCTGATTTTAAAATGTAATGCTTTAATTGAAAATATGAAAAATGTGTCAATAATCCAACACTAGCGATAGAAAACATCTAAAATAATATATTATTTAAATATGGATTTAAAGGTTTGATTATAAAAAAATGTGTGCATGTGTGGTATTTTTGTTTGATTTATTTTTCTCGAACATCATAAAATTCTTATGTATACATGTAAGTATTCCTCCGACAAGAATAAAGTATGTTGTAGACCTATAGGCCAGCCCACGTGGACACTAAAAATCAAATCTTTCTTCATACAATTAGAATTACATTTTTACATTTTAAAACAACGGCTAGAAATTGAACATGAGCGTATATGTTGGTAATTTTGTTGTTGTGTTGTTTTGATTTTGAATTAATAAAAAAAAATACAAAAATACAAATGAACATTTTTTAATGAAGTGTTTGAAATCTTTAAGGATTTTTGACGTTCATTCCAGTAAAGGAATTGTGTATTTCTATTTCCGTTTCATTGTTATTAATTATACAGTAGAATAACTGGCGTTGTTGATCTAATTCATAGTAAAATAGTTAATTAATTTATATGCATAAATTCATTTCTGTCAATTAAAAAGATTGGTAAACTTTCAATCAACATACATGCAAATAATCTTTACTAACACTAAAATACAATGTATATTTAGAATAATTGCATTTTTATTTCATTTTTTCTTTTGACAATGGGATTATACGGAATGCCTTGTAATTTACAACGTTATAATATTGGATGGGCGTGGCAAAATATACACCATAAAGTAGAATGGTTACACGCGACAGTCATATACCCTGAGTTTTAGTAGATCTATTACTCGTCGATATATAACAAATAAGTCATATAATTCGCCCTTCGCCATTCGCCATTCAGGGAGTGGTATGGAGGCGACTCTGTACATACTTGTAGCGCCCCCTGCCAGTGAAGTATATAGATTACTCCTCCGTGGTATTCAGTAATGATTTTCAATTAAATCGTACACGGTGAATGAGCCCTAGAATAAACAAATTACTCCCATTACAAAAATAGCTATATTTCAATTTAAATTGAATGGGCAGGAATTAGAGAGCTTTAATAGAGGCGATGAATTTAAATAGGTAGATTCAGGTGTATATTTTATCTTTTCCTCAATCTGACTCCAATGACTGTCATTCACGCCAGGATTCATGTTGTACTTTTGACTTAAAAAGGAGTGCTTTCTCATTCACTCGTGGATGTAAACAGTGCAGAATTATGCATGCACGGCGGTAATTCAGCGTGATCAAGGATTTAACCCGAGAAAAAAGGTGGCTGGCATGTTCATCAAATATGATTACAGTCGTCTGCTCCGATCAATAATAGTGTAGTATGCGCTCAGAAGCAGTTATTGGTCCTCAAACGTCGGGGTCTTAATGTCAATTGTTGTTTGTATTCAAAAGATACTTCTGTGTTCTGTTTCGATAGAAAGAATGGCCGTTTCCTGTCTACACAGAAACTAAAGGTAAGACTGAATGTGCATTGGATATTGTGAAACGACTTCGTATAATTCAAGGTCGTAATTGTCGATTTCTACTTTTTTATGGATAATTTCTTCAATAAGACCTCAAGAGTGGGGCTGCACACGTACATTGGGGATTTTCCGGGGATGTAAGAATGAAATTATTGATAAGAATGTCCACAAACGATCGCGCTGTGTGTAAGGTTATCAATGTTAAGGAAATGTTTGTGCAACATGCTAAACCTTTGTTCTGGTCGACAGGTATTTATCCTACCTGAGAACATTAAATCATCTCATACTTGGTTTTCCAAAACGCACATAGGGAAATAAAACTAAAAAATATATAATGAAAGGCTGTGTTTCTGTGCTGTGTTTATTGGGGTCTGACAGAGTTCTAAAAAATGCGAATGACATAATCTTGACAGGTGCGCGATCGACGACGTATCCTTGCTCAATTCCTGCCTAGCTGCTCTCTTCTTCCACAGTTTTACCTGCAATTATTAAAATCCAAGAGAATCAAAGCAACTTTCAGAAACTCAGATGTCAGGGTATTGAAAAACTCATCAAATTTCAGCTTATGTAATATCAATGTCTTGAAAGACTAAGTGACATTGTGTCTGAGAATCTCGAAGCATGCGTGTAAAAATTCAAAATATTGCACAACTAAAGTATGTGCATTCCCCCTTGTTGAGATCAAATATAATACTCAAACTGGCCTGCCAAACGTTTCCAAAGAAGAAATCTAAAATCATAAATTTGTGTCTTTGCATATGGCTGCTATTCAGATAGACTAGCAAAGGAAACTCTTATAAAAAAGGTTTGTATAGCAGTGACTTCTGGTATATAATTTATCATTCTTTCCTCGAGACATTTATCTTTGATGAGCATCATATTGCATACTAAAAAAAACTCAGACGGTTTCATTTGTCATGAATATTTTGTTAATCTAGAAAATGACAAACTAACACGTCGCATGTCTTTAATTACAGGTTAGTACAGGTTTGAATACATTCATAGAGAACAGACACAATGAGGATTTGAACCACTTTTTCTGGCAGGTGCTTGTTCTGTGATGGAGCTGTATAACTCGGACAGCTTCAGAAACCGGGACCTTCTGGAAGTGGTCATTCAAAAGAAGGAGGAAGGTAAGACCATTAAAACCAATGATCATGAGGAAAAACAGAAGGAACAAATTGTGCACATGCGTAGAACACCGGAAATGGTCAGCAGACCATCAAGTCGAATGTCATCGAAACAAACACCCATTCAAACTGAACAAACCCCAAAAGAGAATCCTGCTACAGCTAAAGAAGCCATCGCCAAAAACAACGTGACACAGACCATTCACAGCGTCACACAGACCATTCACAGCCTGGCCATTCTGTGTTTAGCGGCCTCAGTTATTCTTGTGTTGGACATCTATGTGTTTCTTATGGGAACTGGAGATGTTCCCGAGGGAGGATTTCGGAACGGCAGTTTGCTGTCGTCAGTGAAGCAGTATGAGGATGTGACGGAAGTGTTCACTGCTTTCTCCACGCTGGTGCTGATTCTGTCGTCAAACTGTGTCCTGGTCTGCTCTATGCAGTGTTTTATAGCTTCAAAAGTCATCAAAACCGTGGACGGCCCTGAGAGGTTAGTATACCTTTCTACGTTAGACTCTAGTTCAAGTCTTAATGTTAAACTAGTTTTATGAGTTTACTAACTTTGCAGGGCAATGAAATACTTAAGAGAATGTTCAGAAGTTTCAAGTCTTGCAGTAAAACTTACTGAACAAGTTTACTTTGCATGGCTGTGAAGTACATTAGAGAGTGCTTAACAAAAGTTTCAACTTTAACAGTAAAACTAACTGTTTAATTTTACTTTCCAGGGCAATGAAGTACTTTAGGGAATGTTCCAGCAGCAGATTGGTAGCTGTGGTTGGATTTTTCATATCCTTTCCAGTTTTCCTACTCAGTAAGAGATAAAACCATATCCTCTGTATAATTGTCACGTTTTTTGTAAACTTAGAGACTATATCTGGTAATGTGATTATCTTTACCGTATCTAATGTGTACTTGATCTCGTTGTATCTTTTTTCCAGCTCTAATGTTGTGTGTAGTGTTACGTTTAAAAAGGACACCTGCTCTGACTGCTGTCGTGGTGCTAATCATTGGTACGATCCTAGGATTACTGTGCATGGTGCAAAACATTTATCACTGGTATGACGAAATGTCGTCTGCTTCACGAGGACTTCCGGCGTACAAAGATAGTAACAAAGACAATGACGTCAGCAGGGATCTCAATACGTTAGTGTAGCGTCATCAGACGATCTCCCCCGCCCGCCGGGCGAGGGTCCTACTCACGTGTATGTCAAGACGCGTGCAGTACGTGTCAGTGTGTCATTGTTATGCCGGTGCGAACAAATGTTCTATTATTCATATTATGTTTTAAAGGATGTGTTTAAATGTGTGTGTAAGACGACGTGATTGCCAGTCTTAAGTTAACAATATTCTAATACCACAGTGAACAATGTTTTTAGCAATGTCGATACGAACAGTTTTATGACTTTATAATTTAAAGCATTTGTAACGAGAATCCTCAAATAAACATGCAAATATTTTCCAGATTAAAGCCCTTTAAAAACCGCTTATTATGAAAAATATACTATTTAAAGGTAAGGTTCTTGCAAGCTTCATGTTAACCGCATTGAAAGCAATTAACAATGCATATCGTGTCATATTTCTTGAATAATATTGAAGCGGAACGTGTTTTTAAAAAGTTAAATTCGAATTTATCTCTGTTTGCTTTGTTCAACCCGAAATGATAAATAAACGATGAAAAGGGCGCCATAATGATAAAGTTAGAGCCTTTACCGTATAGGAGATATTTCTAATATAGTCCAATATAAACATGTAATCTGAATCCGTTTACACTTCTGTTCTCTAAGCATGAGTTACCAGTGAAAAAATGTCCAATATTTTGATAAGGTATTTAGACAAAAAATAAAAACAATAAAATGATAATTTCCTCAGTGTATGAATCTTTTTAAAGGCAAGGTTCTTCCACATATTAGCTATATTCATCTGATTACAATGAACATCTATCCTATATGAAGCGTATCTCGTTTCTTTGAAATGATAAATTTGATACTTCTCTCTTGTTGCTTTGTTAATATAAAAATATACAGCAGGATGATAAATTGACTTAATTTAAGTCATTAACATTCAAGATCTGTTCTTCATCTTTTCCCATTTACACGAACATGCTGAAGCCACCTGGTCTTAAGGTGGTATGGGACACCTGTCGATATTGATGTGGATAAAAGTACATTATAATAAAATATTTTCACTGTTTTAGAATTTTCAAATTATACACTATTTAACCCAAAAATATGTTTTAAAAAATTTTGGAGAGGTAAAAATTGTAAAAGCCCCAGCGGGATTCGAACTCATGACTTACAGATTCGTGGTCAACGCTCTACCCTTTTGCGTTACGCTGTTAGGTTACAATTTTGGAAACGAAAAAAATTATGAAATTATACTTGATTTTATTGTTCATTTCGATAGAAAGTACGTCACAATATGGAGGTGTCCCATACCACCTTAAAGAGTCGATTTCAAGAGGGATGTCCAAGTAACTCGTTTCTTTGAAATGATAAATGGGATACATGTACTTCTCTCTGAATGCTATCTTAATAAAATAAAAATACAGTATGATGACTGAATGATTACGTTTAAGTCATTAACATTCAGAAGCTATTCTTAATATACATGTAATCCCATCTATATGCTGAAATTGGTGGTCTTAAAGAAGTGTGAAATATTTTGAGTAGGTCTCCATACATTTAAAAAGTCAATGAAACAATCACCACAAGAAACATTGTTTTATATAGAGCAATGCGTTTTTTTCAAAGTGAAACTCCAAAATATACTCCCAAATATTTGTCGAGATCGAATTGCGCCCTCCCAAAACACTTTGGGTTGTAGATTTATAGCAATTGTTTGATTGGAGTTAAATAGAATCTTTTAATTAATTGTGATAATTAGAGTTTTGATGTTAGAATATTGTACAATTGGACTAGATAACTGAGATTGGAAAATTGATCCTATATGTGGTCATACAGTAAGGTAATATACATCACACATATCACAATGACACATGGTATGATAAATAAAATAATTTGTTTTATTATATCAAAACTTTCAAATCAAAAGGTATGACTCTAAGTCTAACAAAGTCATAGATCAAAGATACATTACGAATATTTCAATCTTTTGGCTTAATTGTCTTCTGCAAATTATGAAAGCGTAATATCATAAAGACAACAACGATAACAGAAAATATCACCACAACCAGGGACCCGAAAACAATGCCGATCACCATCCTGGCATCCATGCACGTGTTCGAATCTAAAAAATAAACCATACAAGAAGTTGAACTAATATTGCTCTTACATTTTTGTATGGTAATATTCACTGTATTGACAAATTAGTCACACCTTTGTCGCTTTTTTCCACGCTTGAGGAGGTAGCCTGGGGTGAACTTGATTCTGTTGTCTGTGTAGCAGCCGTTGTTGTAGAGGTCGCGTTCGATTTGTACTTGAGAAGAAACCCCCGTCGATTGACGCTGCCATCACTGACAAAAAACACCACAACGGATGACCCGGAAGAAGTAAAGGTGAACGGCGTGACCTTTGGGTACTGGGAGCACACGGTTCTCACCACATTCTTTTCACAGCGGTCGTTGCCTTCAAGTAAGAAAACAAAATTAATAAGTACTCTATCTCGATGAATAAAAAATGAAAATAATAATAATAGTATAAACAACAAGGACGACTGGAGGTCACTGACCGTCGTTAATGGTGTACTTGTCGTAGTCACACCGACTGGGATGGTCATCTTCAATGTCAGAAAACACGATGTCAAGGTCAACATTTCCAACGAGGCTTGTAATCAGCCATCGGCATGTTTTGGCACTGTTTGCGATGAAAAGAAATAAAATTCGTTGCTAGCAGAGTAAATGGTATTTATTCATGCATTTTTATCATTTTTGAATAACAAATAAAACGCAAATGTTTTGTGACACCTTACTTTGTGTAAAGACCCGGAAAGTTCGGACTTGAAAGAAGATTGGAGGTGTCTCCCGCAATCAACGTTTGTGATGCTGTACAACCTGTTCCTGCTGTAATGATATTAATTATGAAACAAAATATTACCGATACTGAGACAAGGAGTCTGTGTTGTGGGTGGTGGTGGTAAATGACCATTAAAACCTTTTAAAGACTACGGTATTTTATGACAGCGACCCCTGACTTTGGGCTTGCTCTTGAAAAAATATTTTTTTTAATCCCTATCTATATCGTACAGTTTTAATGAAATGACCAAACATGCATGCAGAAAAAATTAGAATTCTCCTTTTGTTGATCCTAAGGAGCATAAAATCACAATTCTTTAACATTATCTAAACAATCACCATTTGAAAATTTTAGATCACTTATTAGCATTTATTAGTACAGAGCGATTTATATATCTACAAGAGTTCAGTTAATTATTTTTTCATCAATATATATAAAGTCTAAATTAGACATGTAATAGACCTACAATAGTCCTTGGCCGCCAGGAACTCCAGCTTAATCCCCGCCCTGCTGACACTGGCGTCCGTCATCAGACGGATGTAGGCGTGTCGCTGGGTGGTGGAGAAGTGGGTGGGCGTGGCCGACGTACCGCACAGGTCGCTGGCGAGGGGTGTGGCCGTGAAACTGACTCCTACAGGGATTTGTTTTATTTTAAAACTTGAATGATCACCTCAAATACAACGTATTTAGCAATAGCTCATGTGTTGTGAATATTAATCTAGAGCTTATTTACACATGTCTATTAATTTAAAAGTTTATATCCAACTGAAAGAAAATTGAATTTTCTTAATTTGTAGGTATAGTTATTTTATTTTTTTTTTAAATTGAACTAATCAAGACTATTACATGCACAGTTTACATGATTTGAAAGGAACTACTGTTCGTTTAATTTTTAGATTCGGCATTTTTAGTATCGTGAATAAGGCTTACCGTCATAAATGGAAATCTTATCCCCGGGGCACGCAAGGTCTCGAGTTAGAAATAACAAAAGCTTGAGGTCATCCCCTCCCGAGTCGATCCGCCACCAACAATCCATGTTACTAAAAATAGAATTAATGAAAATAATAAAAACAGTTGCTTACATATCTTGGCTGTGAGCTAATAAACAATTACTTCTACCCACGGAATGTATGATCCGCTCCCTTCGTTGTACCCCGTTGAAGTGAATGAACGCAAGCTGGAGTCTGCAAGGATTTCCTGAGCAGTGACGTCACAAGTTGAGGAAACAGGTTCTAATATATACACAAAAAAACTCAAAATTTAAAAAGTGAACAAAAATAAAAAAAAGTTAACGATTAAAAAAAATCCATAATATATAAATTAAAAGACTAATAACTGTATGATAAATTTTGCCATGATATAATCTTTACCAGTATCACAAGAAAAGTGTAACTTACTTATCACCATATGAAGTAGCATCAGGATCCATACCATCGTTTTCTTTTAAGTACCATGCAAAAGTAATATTTCACCATTTTTAATTTTTATTTTAAAAAAAAACACAAATAAAACGAAAATCAAAAGTACCATTATTGTAATACCTGCAAAATGATGTCTTCCAAGTCCAGTAAATGTGTCCCGTTTAGGGAAGACTACATCAATATTTTTCATTGCCTGTATTTTACAGTAGTAAAAAATTTATTTGAATTTCAATGATATAGCAACAATTTCGGATCAAAACGCACATCTGGAATTAATTCAATTCATTCTTTAATTATCCCCCTATAAAATTGTTTAACGGTCCTTTATCTAAGGCCAACAGCCCCTGCATATTGCAGTACATTTATATAATGTGGATCTTTAATTAAGTAAGGAACGGTAACTTTGTATAAGGGAAAGAAAACAGACATTCAGAAATGTGATTAAAAAAACGCAATAAATGCTACTTGTAACTACTGATTTGATTACTTGGTGCTTTCTATTCAGAGATTAAAGGGTAAATCTAAATTAGGTTTGTTCTTACCTTGCATTACCTGGTTGTGTGCACGTGATATCAGATGTAGCGGTTTTTGGATGTCCTCATCCTAAAGGTTTCCAAACACTCCCCCGAAGTATCCCGTTAATTATCATAACACACAATGCCCAGCGACTATATTTACATCTTGCAATTGTTTCATTATCTTTTAACATATCTTTTAAATTTTTGTAAACCCCTATGTCGTGGTCCCATAGAATCTTACTACAAAAGTTTGTTTCGTCATTATTGTGTTTTGTGAAAGAAAAAAGATTTTAAATTTTTGTCTGTCTTCAAAATCATGAATGAATGTAAAAAGCCGTTTGAAGGGATGTAACCATGACGGCCGTGTACTTTTAAATTGTCGGTTGGATACAGAATCTCTGAAACATTCATAAATGAGAGTTTTCTTAGGGTACCTTTATTTCTATGAAGTGGATTAAGAATAGCTTGGCTGATTACTTTCCAGAAGATAGTGGTCTTAATCACAAAGTAAACAGAACAGACAAATTAAACTGATAAGCCATGTTCTCACCCAGGGAACAACAGTAAGGGACAAATTCGACCTAAGATTTTTCGACTCAATATCGGGTAGAAACATTTGAATGGTTCCTCTTTTTATTATAAGTGATCTCAGATAGGTTGTGTTACTTCTTCTATGCAGCATACATAAAGACCTGTGAATGACTGTCAGTTTTATATTTTAGAGTCAGTGATACTTACACAAGAGTGTACATATACTTTGGATAGGAATTTTAAATCAGCATTTGAAAAAACGAATACAGCTATATAGGACATGTATGTGCATACTTATTTAGAACTGACTTTTTTAATGAGATGATAATATTTACAAACATGAAAACTGTTGATTTTTCAGTAATCCTAAATTGGTATTATATTTTTTTTTTTTACAAGTAATCTTTCAATTATTTTTTGTTTCGTTAAACTGTTATCTCTTTTTTATTTCTTAAAGTATTTTGTTTCTTAGAAACGTTGTTAACATTATAGGAACATTCTGACATATTGTTAACAATAAACTATTGATTAAATTTTAAATTACTTGTACATGTGGGTCGAAACAGGTAAGGTTTAACTTCTCTTGAGTTGAAATACCCTCCTAATCATTTCGGTGGTTATAGTGACCTGTACTTAGCACAGTGTGATATTGACTTTAAGAATCACGACATAACATTGACTGGTCACAACATGGAAGACTTTCACGTGCACCCAAAGAACTATCAGATTAATCAGGGCTTCCGTTATGTAGGAGATTATCTGTATTGTGAAGACAAGCGGGTTTGTGATTTATTGAATTTAAAGTATGTGTCGTCACCAGTTTATGTGTACAGCAAGAAACAAATTGAGGAAAATATCAACAAATACAGGAAAGCCATGCAGAATTCAGGACGTAACATTGAGCTTAGTTACTCCGTAAAGGCCAACATGAATCCCTCTATTCTGGAGTTGATGAGGGACCACGGCTTGTTTCTGACCTTGGTCAGTGGCCATGAACTTCGTATGGCCCTTGACCTTGGACAAGAACCTGGGAAGATTGTCTTTAATGGGAACGGCAAGATGGATTGGGAGCTAGATTTGGCCTGTAGATCGGGCGTCCTTCTGAACGTGGACAGTATATTCAATATGAGACAGACCATTGATGTCTGCAAAGCGGGGGGATATGTGGCAAACGTGTTGTTCAGAATCAACCCGGACATAAACCCGGTATATTGTTTGCTCATCTTTTAGAACCAATTACCATAAACCCCAATCGTAAAAGTGTCAAGGTTTCTCTGAGAAAAGAAATGTATCTATATTTAAAGGAAAACTTTAAATTTCTCTTTAGGATGTTCACGGATATGTATCTACTGGTCAAGAGGGATCCAAATTTGGAATCTCTGCAGATGAGCTTGACGAAGTTCTGGAAATGGCGACAACGTCCGAGAGAATCCGAGTAGTCGGTCTGCACTGTCATATTGGTTCCACTATAAGAAAGTCGGAGAAATTCCAGTCAGTTTATTTATTTCTCTACTAGTATTGTTTAAATTCGTTTATTTAGCACCCTTTATAATCACATTTCTTTTCAGACAGAGTACATGTGTACTGGTGGACCTTTTTAATAAACTAAGAGGCCGCTTCCCTGATATGTACGTCTTGAATCTAGGCGGAGGGTTATCAATTCCTTACAAAGCTCAGGTGCCATTAACTTTTGTAAAGATAGAATGTAGTTTTAACTCATTAAATTTTGATTGCATTTTGTTTTCAATCTGATTAAATTCAGGTCTTTGATCCGCTCCGACAAATTCGATGTCGCTACTTTGTGTAGCGACATCGAATTTGTCGGAGCGGATCAAATATCTGATTTTAATCAGATTGATTTTGTTTTGCATATATAGAAGAAATATTCATTAATCCAAACTCATTCTACTTATATAGCGGTATATAGAATTTAAAACCACGTTGTGTTATTGAATTGTCTTAGATATCGCTACCAGAAAAGTGCAAACAGGTGCTTCAGTGTGAAATCGACAAGAATGATGATCAAGAGATTGCAAGATTATATGATAATCTTATCACATCAAGGTAAGTTAATACACTGTTGTAATTTGTTAAGATTTTTCATGATTCCATAAAAACGCCGTGTATATCTATTGTTTAGATTAATGCCACAATTTTGTAGGTTAACCCTTTCCACCTTCCTTGAAGCAATTAAATCTCTTCCGCGGGGAAAAGAGATATTTCTTAAATTACAGGAGCAGGTTCCTTCTGAGGTAAGCTATGAAGCTTCTTATAAATATCACACAAACAGTAGCAGCTAATGGTCGATTAAAATGTTTCAAGTGGCTCCCAGGGATTCGGGCTCATTTCAGGGGTTTATATCTCACATGATTTTGATCACAAGAACTTGAAAACACTGGGATTAAGTAGAGAACCTCAAGGGGTATTCATAATAAGCGTTAGAGGGCGCCTATGATCCCTAAAAGGGTTCAGTTAGCTCACCCGAACTTTGGCATTTTTTCGCATTTCACATTGATATAGGGGTAAACAGTGGTCCGTTATCTTCCCTATCTTTGAAGTGTGCATCAAACGGATACCAGGGCAGTGTAGGGGACCTATAGGGCTATTATTTTTCAGGTCTCAAATTTGGGCTGTAGGGGTACCACCATGTGGCTCCCAGGGATTCGGGCTCATTTCAGGGGTTTATATCTCACTTGACTTTGATCACTTTGATTTAAAAATAGTATGAAAAACAGTATGGTTAAATAGAGACCTTCCGAGGTATTCATAGCAAGCGTAAGAGGGCGTCTATCACCAATAAAAGGGTCCAGTTAGCTCACCCTAACATTGTCGTTTTTTAGCATTTCACAATGATATAGGGGTTAAATGTGGGTTATTATCTCCCTTATCTTTGAAGTGTGCATCAAACGGATACCAGGGCAGTGTAGGGGACCTATAGGGCTATTATTTCCAGGTCTCAAATTTGGGCTGAAGGGCTACCACCACGTGGCTCCCAGGGGTTCGGGCTTATTTCAGGGGTTCATATCTCACTTGAGTTTGATCACAAGAACTTGGAAACACTGGGGTTTAGTAAAGGACCTTTTAAGGTATTCATAACAAGCGTTAGAAGGCGTCTATCACCCCTAAAAGAATCCATATAGCTGGTTTTTTACCATTACACAATGATACAGGGTCGGGTTGAAAAGTTTGCAATTATTTCCCTTGTCTTTAAATTGTATCTAACGAATACCAAAGGCAGGGTAGGGGACCTATAGAGCTATCATTTCTCGCCTTCAGATATGGAGTGTAGGGTTACCACAGATTGTTCCAATGGGTTCGGGCACATTTATATATGTCACCTTAGTTTTTTATCACAAGAGCTTCTAATGATAGGGGTTTATAAGAAGACCCCTGATGTTTTCATGCCAAGCATTAAAAGTCATCTTGGACCCATAAAAATGCCCATACAGTTCACCCGAACTTAGCCATTATTTACCATTTCAAAATGATATACGGTTAAAAGGTGGGTAATTATCTCCCTTATTTTCAAATGTCCTTCCAATGAATACCAGGATAGAGAGTGGAACCTATAGGGCTATTATTTTCCGCCCTGAGATTAGGCCTGTAGGGGTACCACCATATGGTTCTCAGCGGTTTGAGCTCATTTCAAAGGCTTATATGTTCTTAGATTTTGATCACAATAACTCGTAAGATTTTTATCACAATAGCTTCAAATGTATTCATAACAAGCACTAAAAGTCATTTCAGACCCTTTTAGGGATCCGAGATAACTGAAATGCTTATTATAAATACATCTGAAGGTCCACTTTAAAACCCCTCTTGTGGTAAAAATCCTAGGAGATATAAGCCTTAAAAATGAGCCCAAACCGCTGGAACCCCCTGGTGGTACCCCTACATGCCTAATCTGAGGGTGAGAAATGATAGCCCTATAGCTC
This sequence comes from Magallana hongkongensis, assembly GCA_016163765.1. Taxonomy (NCBI): domain Eukaryota; kingdom Metazoa; phylum Mollusca; class Bivalvia; order Ostreida; family Ostreidae; genus Magallana; species Magallana hongkongensis. The sequence goes on along the minus strand of WFKH01006014.1, from coordinate 59,152,112 downwards.
CCCTACCCTTCCCTGGCATTCGTTTGATGCACACTTCAAAGATAAGGGAGATAATGGACCACCTTTTACCCCTATATCATTGTGAAATAACTACATGTACTAAAAAATGCCAAAGTTCGGGTGAGCTAACTGGACTCTTTTAGGGGTCATAGGCGGCCTCTAACGCTTATTATGAATACCTCTTGAGGTCCTCTACTTAATTCCAGTGTTTCCAAGTTCTTGTGGTCAAAATCAAGTGAGATATAAACCCCTGAAATGAGCCCGAACCCCTGGGTTCACGTCAAAAGATGGCTGACACAAAATAATCCCAAATACACCTTTTGATTTTTTTTTGTTTTTGGTTTTGGTTTGCGACAGAGGCTCATTTTTTAATGAGAATAAAAACAAAATGTAAGATGTCTGATCGTCCAATTTTTGTAATAATACGAGGACTTATTTTAATTTTCGATGCATGTTATTTCCTGAGACAGACTCGGGGATCAATTTTTAAGCATACGTATAGACAAATACCAATATGCAATTGAATTTCATTAGACACAAACGCATTTATAATTCTTATCCAGGCGAGCTTTACTGCCTACGAATGCATAAATCTTCTTGATATTAATTAATATGCCTATAATAAAGTAAAATATAATTTTTTGTTCGAGTACTCTCAGTACTTTGATGATTTTCCTTATTGGCTGCTAGCTTCTACGGGCTTAGTGGCTGCTGTTAGTGGCTGCTAGCTTCAGCCTGGTTTTTATACCATCAAAACATATACATTTAGAACATCTAACAACAAATTTGATGGGAGTTTTTGAATTTCAAACAGGTTATTGTTCCCGAGCCCGAAGATTTAGTTAGCTCTATCAGCGATATCATACCACCGGAAGCTAAAGCCATTCTGGAACCTGGACGTTCATTGGTCGGAAATTCTGCTCTTCTGTTGTCACGTGTTCTAGGAACAAAATTATCCAGAAAGAAAAAGTATAATATGATAATAATAATAATGATAATAATTAATAATTATGAAAAAAAAGAATGCAAGATACTCAGAGGAAATTAGTACATAAAATCCTGTATCATTTCAGTTTCATTGTAATAGATGGGGCAATGACAGAGGTAATTCGGCCGTGTTTATACGGTGCCTATCATCATATCGATTTAGCAGAACCTAGCAGAGCCGCTAATCTTCAAAACGTCAGCGACCAATCAAAATGTGTTTGGGACGTTGTTGGTCCAGCATGCGAAAGTGCTGATTTCATTGGAAAGGTTAATAAAAATACTCAATTTACTGTGAGCGTAAAATTATAAACTAGCGCAATCAAAATTTAATTCAATTTTAGCACAATTCATTAATTGATTAGTGTAATCATAAAGTTGCAGTAAATTAAGCAGCACAAAAGGTGCTTAAAATGATTGCTGCTAAAATGAGTACTTCAACAGTAATGATTGAAATAAAATTCAGTCGAAACACTCACAAATTAATCTCTCTCTACTTTAAGCTGTCCAAAATACATGTACTAGTATATATCTGAAGAAGACACTAAGATTGTTCTTACTTGTCTGAACTTTGTAGGATCGTCTATTATTAACACCACATGAAGGTTGCAGCATGGCAGTGTTCGACACTGGCGCTTATTGCAGCAGCATGGGGTCAAACTACAACATGAGGGTAGGTGTTTTCCATCCTGAGGGTAGGTGATTTCCTGTAAGTTGTCATTTCACGGAGAGTTTCCTTTAGTGACCATAGATATTGAGATACTGTTTTGATATTACAGGTACGACCCGCGGAATTGCTTGTTGATGGGGAGAAGGTGAAGGTCATACGTAGGAGCGAGACTTTCGAAGACATGATGAAATGTTACACAAACTGTTTTCAAAATAAGGACGATAATTAAACGAAGGTTTAAATTTCCTTTCAATAAATCATACACTGGTGGTTTGTGTGTACGAGTTATGGTTCCTTACTTTAAAGGTCGTGAGATAGATTGGTGCGAATATACCGAAAAACAAAAAAGTTACCCAACTGCACCGGTAGCCATCAAATCAGACAACTTTGTTTAAACACTTTCCAAGGCTACGCCTCATAATACAATGCAATATTACTCTCGCTAGTAATTGACCGAAAGGAATGTGGAAGTTTAAGTAGTTCTTTAAAACAATATTGTAACTGATAAGTAATGAGTTAAGGAGTACAACAATGGGTACCAATGCCTCCGTCCAGGGTTCTTCCAGAACCAATGTTAAGAAGAATGGAGAACCCCGGGAGCCGGACGAGGAGGATGTGAGTGACAGTTTGTTTATGTATTATATTGTTATAAAAAGCTTTGTCTTTACAAAGTACTTATCAAGAAAATTGATAACATTTTCAAACAATCATAGTATAATGATTATTGTAATGTTATATACTTTTTTATATTATATGTACAGCGTATGTAATAAATAAAGTGCTAGCTGTTTAAAACAGTTTGATTTTATTACATTTGTTCGGGTTTTATTTAGGTTGACGTTCCCGAATTTCCACCCGATGAAGACTACCCTCCCCCAAAACAAAACTCACAGAAAAAGAACGACATTTACGAACATTCGCGATACAAGGACGTCCACAAGCACGTTAAAAATGTACCTCAGTTTTTATTCAGAATTTGTTCGACGTTTTGAACATGCCCTATTTTCTCCATAAAGTTTATTGCGAATATTTCAAATCCGATTCATTGTGCTTTTCTATTTCTTTAGATTCCCGCAAAGATTGATATGTCGTTCAAGAAACTGCTGAACTACCTGGTGCAACCCTTTAGGACGGATATGCAGAAGCTGCGCGCGCTGTTCATGTGGTTATGCGTGCAGCCCGTCACAACCGCCCGATACAAAAGTTTGGAAGGATATTTTCCCGAAGACCTTGCCAAGACCCCTCGAGGTTTTATGAAGCTCATCAAGGAAGGGAAGGCTTCTTATGCCTCCCTGTTTGCCGTTTTGTGCAGGTAAAACACAAACTTACAATGTGTCAAACGATTTCTCTATCACCTTTAACCTTACAAATTGAAAACCAACATGCATAGTTCATATCTGTTTCATGAAAACATGAAGATCATTATCATAGAAATGTGAAAACACGATTTAGTAAAAGGTCGAATGTTAATCAAATCCGAATAATGGACTATGAAATCATTGCTTAGAGTATTCTGTTTTTAATTTTTAGGTCACCTGAGTAAACTCAGGTGACCTATTGCTATCTGTTTTCGTCCGTCGTCGTGCGTCGTGCGTTAACAATTTACATTTTTAACTTCTTCTTAAAAACTACAAGGTCAGTTGTTACCATTTTTAGTTTGAAGCATCTCTATGGTAAGGGGAATGTAAATTGTGAAATTGGTGGCTCTGCCACCCCCAGGGTGCCACAGGTGGGGCCAAATATGCAAAAAACAGCCAAATTTTCAAAAATCTTCTTCTCTACTCCCACACATGTGAGGAAAAAACTGATTGCATGGTTATGATGTCCATGAAGCCCTCTACCAAAATTGTGAAATTCATGGCCCCTGGGTCAGGGGTTCAGGCTCTAGGGTGGGGCCAATATGGCCATATAGTAAAAACGTATTAAATTTTAGAAAATCTTATCTACTCCCATAGATATTTGTTAAAAACTAAATCTAAACTAAACTAAAACAGTGTTTGTTCCGTGACGGGAGTGTCCGAATTGACGACGGTCTTCCCGTAACCTCTAGCGAACAGCGTCTGGAAATCCTTCACAACGCTGACCGCGAGGCCCGGAATACATGAAGCACAGCTCATAACCTTCAATAAATAAATAAAAGCCCTCTACCAAAATTGTGAAATTTGTGGTCTCTGGGTCAGGGGTTCAGGCTCAAGGGTGGGGCCAATATGGCCATATAGTAAAACGTATTAAATCTTAGAAAATCTTCTTCTCTACTCCCATAGATATTTGTGAAAAACTAAATGCATGGATATGATGTCCATGAAGCCCTCTACCAAAATTGTGAAATTTATGGTCCCTGGGTCAGGGGTTCAGGCTCAAGGGTGGGGCCAAAATGGCCATATAGTAAAAATGTATTAAATCTTAGAAAATCTTCTCTACTCCCATAGATACTTGTTAAAAACTAAATACATGGTTATGATGTCCATGAAGCCCTCTACCAAAATTGTGAAATTCATGACCCCTGGGTCAGGGGTTCAGGCTTAAGGGTGGGGCCAAAATGGCCATATAGTAAAAATGTATTAAATTTTAGAAAATCTTCTTCTCTACTCCCATATATATTTGGGAAAAACTAAATGCATGGATATGATGTACATGAAGTCTTCTACCTTAATTGTGAAATTTATGACCCCTGGGATAGGTGTTTAGGCCCTAGGGGTGCCAATATGGCCATATAGTAAAAATGTATTAAATCTTAGAAAATCTTCTTTTATACTCCCGTATATATTTGTGAAAAAGTAAATGCATGGATATGATGTCCATGAAGTCTTCTACCTCAATTTTGAAATTCATGACCCCTGGGACAGGGGTTTAGGCCCTAGGGTGGGGCCAATATAGCCATATAGTAAAAATGTATTAAATCTTAAAAATCTTTACTCCCACACATGTGGGCAAAAAACTGAATGCATGGTTATGAACTCCTCTACCTATATTGTGAAATTCATGACCCCTAAGTCAGGGTTCAGGACCTAGCATTTGGAGATTATTTGGAAAGTGTTGAAACGGTAAAAGGAAGAGGTAAACAGTTAATGGAGTTATTTTCCCTTGCTTCTTCCTAATGGAGTTATCTTCCTTAGCTTGTTCATATTTAGTAATTAATCATTGAATATAGAAAAATAATGAAGCTGTCCATCAAAGTTATTGATAAGATATTGTGAAAGCATTTGAAAAGAGTTCAGGGAAAAGGATTATAACAGTTAATGGAGTTATCTTCCCTTGCTTCTTCATAATGGAGTTATCTTCCTTGACTTGTTCATTTTTAGTAATAAATCATTTAAAAATAGAATGTAATTATAAAGTTGTATGATCAAAATAGTTATGCAAGTATTTTTGAAACAAAAACAGTTTTTAAATTTTTTAAGATAAACAAATAGACTTGTTAATAGTAAAGTAATAAGTAGTATACAAGCCACCTTGTTTTAGTTTATCTATGAAAACATATAAACATAAAACCTATTTTGTAAGTTAACATACGTGGGATAAATAAATTGAATGGAATCTGGGCACCTCTTCTATAGTATGTCATACACTCTGTTAAAAGCTTCAAGTCTTGTGCTAAACTATAGGGTTAAGATCGAGTCCTTTCCAAAATATTTCAGGCAGGGAGGTGGATGTCATTACATTATTATAATCTTCTAATCCATTATGAAACTCAATTAAATGCATTTATGAGACTCCTCGACAATTTTGTGTATGGGCTATGGTACTCAGGTGACCGTTAAGGCCACTTGGCCTCTTGTTGTAGAAGATCGGGGATCAAATGCGTAATAATAAAAGGTGTTTGCAAGAGTGCTGGCTATGAGGTAGGGACTTCTGACACACTGAAAAACCTTCGGACCAAGTGGAATGCCGTGTGGGTCAATGACAGCTGGAGGTTAATTCACCCATTGTGGGCGTGTCAGACGGTGGTAGGACGGTCAGAGCTAAACGATTGGACGGCGAACGACGACGAGGAAGAAAACACCGAGGGCTGGACCGTGCAGAAAATCAACGAGTTCTTCTTTCTTACAGACCCACACGATTTCTTGTACTTCTGTTTTCCCGATGACCCAAAATGGCAACTGCTGATCCTACCGTATGATCTGAGGAAGTTTGTTCGCGTTCCGTTCCTTCAAGAAGCGTACTTCAGGCTGGGGCTACGGCTCGTCACAGAACAGAGCTGTATTTTGAACGATGTCGATGGAGCTGTGGACATTGGGTTTCGAGTTCCCGAAGATTACCCAATACAAATGAATTATGAACTTTTTTATAAGAGAGACGAGTCCGAGGTTGACCTCGACAACAGGACCTCTCTGAATAAGTATGTCGTGATGAACTTTGAGGACAATATATGGTCTTTTATCGTAAGATTTCCAGTTCCCGGTGTTTACAAACTTTCAATTTTTGGCGGCCATGTTGATCGTGATCACGTGCCGTGGATCGCGGACTTTCGGCTTATTTGCAAAAATACTCGAGATAACTGTGTTCCCTTTCCCGACGCGCCTTGGATTGGAGTGGGTTATTCATACGAGGCCCAAAAGGCGGGACTAGCGGACCCATCTCACAAATCAGGAATCATCGTCATGAAACCTCATCAAGAAATCCACATGACATTAATGATGGAAACGTTTCTTAAGATGAAAGTGCAGTTTTTACATGTCATTCTGAGTGAAGAAGAGCTAAAAGAAAAGTTTTACTTCAAGAGAATAGTTGGTAGGATGGACATTATCGGTAAAATTCCTCAGCATGGCGACTATCTCATCAAAATTTTTGGAAAGCCTAAGGGTACAAGAGGAGAGCTGAAGAATATATGTAACTATCTAATTACCACGGAAGATCCCAGGCCCTCGGGGAAAAGGAGGAAAGGTTGGGAGGTAATGATGTGTTATTTTTTTATTTAGATTTAAATCTTGTACAGTATTTAATGCCACCCGGTAAATTCATTTACAACATAAAATTACAATGAAATCTTTTTTATACACTGTATCTTTTTTGCATTGTGTTTCGCACTTATCACTTTAGTGATATTAAGTTTATGTTCAAAGAATGCAAGAGAGAAGAATTTGAGAAAAGATGTGAAAGAAGCGACCAATGTGAGTGACATTGAGCGACTGAAGTTGAGCATAGATAAGTTTGTGGGCGCCGGTCTGGAAGACAAGGGGGATTACAGCAAAGCCTCCACCCGGCTGGAGTTTCTGGAGGTTCAGCAAGGTTAGCTATTAAGTCGTTCATGAAAGATCTATGAAAATATTCAATTTTAAGGTGATATGGGACAACTGTCGATATTAATGTGGATTAAAGTACTTTATAATTGAAATACTTTCACCGGTTTAGAATTTTCAAATTTTACAATATTGAACCAAAAAAAAAAGTTTTTAAAAATATTTGAAAAGGTAGAAATTGTAAAAACCCCCAGCAGGGTTCGAACTCATGACTTACATGTTCGTAGTAAACCCTCTAACCCACTGCGCTACGCTGTTAGGTGACCATATTGGGAAAGAAACTACTTATATAATTACACTTTATTTTATTGTTTATTTCGATAAACAATACGTCACAACATGGAAGTGTCCCATACCACCTTAACAACGCTTATTATGCTTAGCGGTTTTGAAATTTTGAGGATGAAAAAGGAGCATACACTGTATTCTATCACACTTTTGTAGCATTGATAGAGGCAATACAAAGAAGGAACGAAAAAATCCTCATCCCTGCGATCTCGATGGCGAATGGATCGGGGTACAAAAAACGTCTGACCTCATTAATCAAAAAAGCCGAGGAAACTCTGGAGGATCTACGTTGTCTCGGAGGATTCCAACACCCGATCCCAAACCTTAACAAACCAATCATTGCAGAGCTGATGAACTACGTCAGTCCTCCATTAATCGTCCGTGACATCATGACAGCCACATTCCTTCTGCTGGGCGAAACTGAGGAAGAACTAAAGGTACATTTGTTGTTACCCAATGTCATCAGATCTTATGTTCATTTGTTTGAAACAATGAATTGATAGTAACACCCTTGTCCGTTTTAACGTTTTCCAGTCCTGGGAGTTCATAAGGCTACTGATGAGGACGACCGGAAGGAACAGTCTTCTGCAGCGCTTCCAGCGATTTGACCTGACAGAGATTCCAACAGAGGTACAAACCAAGGCAGAAAATATGTTTAAGAAGTTCACCGAGGACGAAGTGAGGAAAACCAGCGCAGGCGCAGCCTCGTTCTTTGTGTGGGTAAGTGCTGGAACAGCGTGGTAAATGCTTTACAGTATATGTTCCTTAAAACTGTGGAGAATTATTTCGTGCTAAAATTGTGTCGTGATTGCTTGGAAGCTGATGGCTTAGGTTTTTTTTCAGATTCAAAAGGTGATGAAAAAAACCGACCCCAGCCCTGTACCAGCAGAAGGACAGAAACGGACAAAGTGAAGCAAGAAACCTTAAAATGGAATACAGAATGCATATGTTGTTCTTTTTACTTTAAATAAAATGATTTAAAATAAACGTGTATAAAAGTGCTACATGCCTAATACATACAAAACAAAATATAAATCATTGTGTTATCTGTATTTTACATAGGTAGAAAAGTTTATTACAAACAATGCTACATGTATATTACAAAGTGCTACATGTATATTACAGTAAATATTTCAAATTGGTTCTTTTGTTTTATCCAATGATAAAAAGACGTGAACGTTATCAACTTTATTACTCAATTACCTTCATATATGTTACAATTTATCTTTTTGAGAAATATCTCTCGTTTGAATAGTAAAAAGACACTTTATTATGAAGCTTTTTAAGCTTTAAGAGACATCAATAAAGTTTTTTTTCAGTTCATTATAAGTGTACCTTGTGGTCCAAAAAATCGTTACACTCTATTTTGGAATTTAAATATGGTAAAGAGAGAAAAATCTATAAACGAAATCGATGTGAAGTGTTCATTCTTTGATCTTTAATTGTTTCGCGCGTTACATTCTGGACAGAGGGGTTGCAGTATTTCCGGTCGGCAGCTTGGATACGTAAGAAATATTTGCTGTCATCGTGACGTCATTGATTAACGCCTCCGAGTGCAAGGTATGTCTGAGATTATATTCTTCTTCTTTTTCGATATATCATTGCGGCTTGTTACAAATAGATATTGGTAAAATATAAGGCAGAAACAAACTATCTATTTGTCTAATTACGTATCAAACTTTAAAGTCATTGTGTTTCAAACGTCTTCTTTATTTTTATTTTTATGCATTATTTATAAAACTAGGTGTTTTTTTTCTACTAAGGAAAACTGGTTTGTGCAATCATGAGTCTAAATGTTTAATCTAGAAAACTATCTTACAATACATTTAACTTGTATGATGACACATTTTATCTCCGAACAGGAATGATGTTCCTTTGTTCTAGGAAATTTGCAAAAAACATATTGTTCTTCGAAAAAGTAATCAATTATATGTGACTCGTTTATATATAAATTTAACATTCAATCCAATGATTTTTTAAATATGTATTCATAATTAATTTTATCGATATTGCGAGTCGATCGACTCATCAGATAAGCTTGCATCACTGACAATCCAAAATAACCTGTTCAAGACCATATCACGAGGGAGACTGTTACTTTTACGGTACTTATTCATTTTGAATGCCCCCACTCCCACACAACCCCTCATTCATATATTATATTAAACCATTTTTAATGACAATATATGCAAAAAGTGAACTTACTGTTCACAAGTTACTATATTTAAAATCATCACCATTAGATGCCAATCGATTAGATTAACGAAAGTTCACATAAAATTGATATTAGTGAAACACTAATGCTGTGTGTTATTTGTTATTCCACCATATGTCAATGGATCGTTATGGAGGCTATGACCCATTTAACTGAAACCCAAGATTTACTTAGTTCTCCTACTGTCAATAACAAAACAATTCATGATAAAACAAAGTACAAGGCCAATTAAATCCCCAATCTCGATCATTAAAAGATAACAATAGGCTTCTATTATTGATAACAGATTATCCTTGTGAAGTAATAACATGTACATTGTATATATAAGAATTCTCCAATCACACCGACTATTTCCATCAGGTAGGCAGAGTTTATTCAGAACCACCATTTTATCATGATATTATTTATTATGCCTAGTTTCTATTTTCAAAAAAAGTTTAAAATGCTTATCTTTAATCAAGGGAATTCTGAAAGTTTGCTTTCATGATGTGTAAGGTGTCGGATTAACATGGGAGGGGGAGCTAGTAAGACCCCCAAACAGGAGGCGCCGACAGGAAATAGCAGTGTGGAACCGACACAGCAGCCTGCTGACCAAAGCGAATCAGACCAGAACCAAGACGTGTCCATCTCCATTAGACCTCCCTCGGGTTACGAGAACGACCCCTCAGGGTCACGGAGAGAGTCTGACACCCCCAGATCTCCGGCGGAGGGATATCGGAGTGATCGGGTCAGCGGGGGTATCTTCGATCCCCTGCAGGAAAACACCAAAGATGCGGTAAGGGGCGTCGGGATGGTCTCGAACATTAGTATTTCTATCTGACAGGGGTTGAAATGAAAACGATTTATTCTCAAACTGACGATTTCACTCTAGTGAATAGAAATTAATAACTACATGTTTTATTTAATTAAAATTTATGTTTCGGAGAAATCGACACGTTGATATGTTTGATGTTCCTCAATATTTAAAAAGCCACAAATTATAAATAAAGTTTAAATATACATAACAAACCGACTTTCTACAATGTTTTTCTGTATAACTATCCTCATTTTTGTTTTATATGACAACCTAACTATCGGTAAAATTTCTCTATAACATACACTTCTAAAATCTTTTTGCTTGATTAGGCTGTGCAAAGTTAACGTTACCCGCGCGCGTAGGTTTAAGAGAAATCGTCGTTTCAAAAAACAAACAAACCCCTATTTTAAATTTTATCTTTTTCAGTTTAATTTAACTTTTTGCAACTAAAATACCACAATCTGTAGAAATACAAAATGTTTAGGGCACATAATGGATTATTTATTGAATACTTAATGGAATTGTCTTTATACCTGACAGGAAAGGTCATTAAACAGCTAGCCTTCATGTATCTTGAATATTCCCTGTGTTTGTTATTATTTTATCGCCCTCCCTCGTAGGTTTGGTATTTTGAGGGTGACGTTGAACGTAGAATTAACTTTGGTCAGCCTTAAAAATTCATTCATTCAATCATTCATTCAAACCTCTGCTGGCTCCAATGGCATGATGTGACATGCAATGACATATTTGTAATCTTTTTTCGTGCTTCTCTTAGACCAAGATTCCTGTTAACGAGACTGGTTACCCTCCACCCAAACCAGTTGTCAACCGGAAGTCAGACATCTTGAGACCTGCTGACATCGCGGAAGGTGACAAAAGAGCGAAACAGGTACATGCATAATTATCGGTGTAGATCAAACACTGCAACCTTAAGTGGGCTAGGCAAGTTTGTCCTGTCTCGTTTTTGTATCCTCTTACAAATGTCACTTATATTTCAAAACAGTGACCATGCATCTTACATACAAATTATGATTAACCTTTTAAAACCAAAGAATAAAACATACAATAATGACTTTCAGTATTCTAATACTTCCCTAGGTCAAAGCAGGTACATTTTATTCAATCTATGATGGCTGTTTATCATTAATTAGATCAAACCAGGAGACGCCAAAACATTTGAAGACCTAGCTTACCTCCTGACGAAAGGGATGTCACGTGATGTCCAGCAAATTCGGGCTATCTTCTCCTGGGTCGTTACACAGAATGTTCAAGAGATCGAATTCCCCGCAAATGTTATACTGGATTCTCATATGGACATACTGAGACGTATGAGAGATGGGCAATCGTCTTATACCACTCTTTTTACATTACTCTGCCGGTATGTGAGAATGTTAACACACGTTTGAGAGAACTGACATTTTGAAGACTAAGTGTAAATTCAGAATAGTTTTTGATGCGAATGTCGCTTACAATTCTGTTTTCATTTTAGAGCAGCACATATCCCTTGCGTCGTAATTCACGGAATTGCAAAGAGCGCTGGATATGAAGTTGGTTTGAAGGATTTGAAACATCTGCGGAACTTGTGGAACGCTGTTTTCATTAATGGCGGATGGCGTTTTGTGTTTCCATTGTGGGCGTGTCGAGCTGTAAAGGAGCATGCGCCAGGAGACTGGACTCTGGTTGACTCCAAGGGTAAAAGTTAATATTTGATTCAGTTTACGAATTTTATAGTAAAAAAAATTACTCTGGATATAATATTACCAGAAGAGTTTAAATACACGACTTCACATATGTATCTTGCATGTATATGAATTATCAGAACAATTGTTCCGCAAAGACTGAGAACTAAATTGTTCCCAGTTTTTTTACGTTACATGTATACATGTCACTTAGCATCAAAATTTAACTTGGAAAACATGACGTATAACTCACTCTTCAAAGTGACCAAAAAATATTAAAAACATTAAATCATAAAATAACCACAACAAAAATGGCTGATATTGTGCCAACAGCAACTATAACTGGACACTGATTTCTGAGTTTTGAAAGTTCTTAAATGTAGATTGAAAATTCATTGATTTATCACAAACAGGAAGCCCTAACCTTTCGAGGCTACGACGCAATGTATCTACCAAAACGAGGCTTCTTGTAGCAATCTTAACCTTATACATATATAAATGTGAAAATTGTGGCTTCTTTGTATTTTTTATCAATAAAAAATGTATGTATTATTTATCTTGATATCTAACTTCATATTTTGAAACAGTGAACGATGTAGGTGAGAGAATAGACGTTGACGAAGACAGCGTCAGTACAACCAGTGACCACTATTTCCTTACCGACCCAGAGGAGTTCATACACCGTTGCTTTCCAGATAAACCCGAATGGCAGCTTCTGAGAACGCCCCTCACAAAGGACGAATTTCTTGAGATGCCCTTTCTCATGCCGTCATTCTTTGACTACAAATTAAAACTTTTGACGAAACCCAAGTGTGTTCTGAATTCTAAGGACGGGGTGTGTAACATCTCGATAAAGAGTCCTCAAATCGAGGATATGGTGATGACCTATGAACTTTACTATGACGTCAAAGAGTCGGGTTCCTCCTTACCTTCAGGGGTTCCCATGGACAGGTGTGTCGCCATTTTGCAACAGAAAGGAAGAATCGCGTTTAGTGTTCGATTTCTACATCCGGGAATCTACCGACTCGACATTCATGGAGCTTTGATAGGAAATGCTTTGTCTTTGTTATGTTCCTTTAAGCTTGTATGCAATAAAACAAGAGAAGACATCAAACCTTTTCCGTGTAATCCGGACATCGGGTTTGGCCCAAACCTTATAACGAACCAGTCAGGCTTATTGCCTGAATCACATCACGAAAGTTTAATTAGCTTTAACTGTAGAAGAGGGACAGAAATAACATTTACAATGTCAAAACAGATGCAAGTTCAAACTAAACTGTTTCACCAGACGATCGATGGTCAGCAGTTGAAGGAGTATGTTTCTCGCAGAAAGGTTGGGAACCAGCTGTGTATCTTACTTGCAATACCACAGAAAGGAGAGTATGTGCTGCAAATAAACAACAAATGGATGGAAGAGCCTGAGTTTCAGAACGTATGTAACTACCTCTTGGAGGCAGGGGACGGAGAAAAGAAACCACGGACCTACGAGGTATTTTATTAACCTAAGGTTATTTTACCATACACCTTTCTAAATATCGCAACTCTTTGGTTATACCAACTGTTGTAACTATGTGTTGTTTTTTAAAATTTTAATTATAAAACGCCTGTAAAACTGAAAATTGAAGATCAACCAAACTGAATTCTTCATGCACGGTTCCATATATCGTACCCATTTGGACATGTATGTGTTTTCTGTTTTAATTATTAGACGCCTTCAGAAAAGAAACTAAGATGTCAACTTCACGAGTCCCTGAGGTCTAAGGACCCTGTCTTTGTTCAGCGCGCTATCGATCAGTTTTCTAAGTCTGGTCTGGAGGACAGCGGGGAGATTCAACAAGCCCGGGACAGACTGGTGTACCTGAAGCTCTCAAAAGGTGTGTACATAGGACAGACTGAACGTGAAAAGCTCCGCTGGGCATTTACAAATTTGAAGCTTATTCTGTTGCTTTTTTTTTTTGTATGATGAAGGAAAGGTATGATTTATCATTGCACCTTTCTAAAACAATCGCCCACCCCACCCTTTAAAAAGCATTTGACAAAAAGAAAAAGTTTTAGGAGAGAAAATATAAATATTTAAAAAAATATAGTAGAAGATAAAGTATTGTCCATAACATACATTTGAATGCTTGTAAAAATGTAAGACGATTTGATGTACCTAAAGGTCTGAGAGACAGCATAAATAGGAGAAACCTGGAGGCTCTAGAGGAGAGTCTCCAACAGGCCAGGGCCTCGGAGTTCTCCCACAAACTGCAGCCACTGATCCAAAAAGCAGAGGAAGAGGTGGCGGATCTAAAGAAGACGGACAAGCACGCTCACGACATTCTAGAAATGAACCTACTCACGGTCACAGAACTACGCAACTACAAGACTCCCAAACCGATAGTCCATGACGTCATGAAAGCCACTTTTATCCTTCTAGGGGAGAGACAGGACTTGCTTGAGGTAGTACATTTCATACTTCATAAGTAGATGATTACAATGAAACAGTGCGTCCAGTATTTTTGGTATAACAATGTAAATTATTTCTTGTTTGTTTGTTATTGAAGGACTGGATGGATGTTCAGAATTTGATGTGGAAGATTGGAAAAGAAGCTCTGATGAAGAGGATTGATAACTTTGACAAAGAGAGTCTAGATGAAAGATTGGTGAAGGTGGCAGCACGTTGTCTTAAGCCTTATGACGAGGACATGGCGCACGCTACCAGCGCTGGATGTGGGACTTTTTACGTTTGGGTATTTTACATGTTATATCACAAGTGTATAGAATGTTCCCAAAACCAGTTTCTGTCATGAAAACTGTTCAATTATATCAGACAATATTGACTATGATTTAAATTTCATTTGTTCGATTAGGCAAACAAGATCGTTTCCGAATATGCAAATGATGAGAAAAACGAGAAGCGATATCAAACATCGAGTCACAATAAAAGTAGTTCCAACAGAGATTACTCCGCCGACGATCCTTACAGCGGGGACGACGATGGAGGAGTGGATAACGAACTGGACCAGTTAAGCCTTGACGGGGACGATTCAGTCGACCCTCGGGGTCGGCCCAACCACTCCCACGGCGAGATGAATAACCCGGATGAAAATCGATATCATGAAGCAGACGACGGGTACAACTCTTGAAGCAACGGACTGTACAAAACACCCATAGAAAGTCAGAAATATATAAAAGTGCATTGTGTCAAAATGTATATAAAATGTTTACATAAGGTTGTAAAATTAATGTTCAATAAATTAAAAGGCAATATGACAGGCTGAACGTTCAAGTCTCTTTTGTACTCCAAAACCCCGACTGCCATCAACTGAATTCTCTTTAATCAGGAGTTTTAATTATGGCTTACCCGTTGAACTAACCTTTTAATGACAAATTCCCCCATCATTAAATTTACTGTTAGTAAATACATTTACGTTTTGCTCTGCATGATTAATCACCCATTTTGGTATTGTTTTTAATCTGCTAAAAGCTTCGCAGAAATCAGTACAAATCTCTCTCTCTCTCTCTCTCTCTCTCTCTCTCTCTCTCTCTCTCTCT
>WFKH01006014.1:59117953-59133815 GCA_016163765.1 Magallana hongkongensis | reverse complement strand
AAATTTAAGAAAAATCTTTGCTGCGACAAAAAGTGGGGGGGGGGGGCAGGCCCCCCCTGGCCCCCCCTGGCCCCCCCTGATGCTACGTCCCTGTTGTCTAATATGTAACCTGTACCTGTCCAATAAGTTTCAACTTATTGGACGGCGGCTACATGTGACATACTAGACAGCTGTAGATAAATGGATAAGAACAAGTACATAGAAACACAAAAGAAGAGAAAAGCGTGACTGTTTTCGAACTGTGTTAATTTTTTTCGCATGCTTACTAGTATTTCATATTGTAATGCGGAGTAATGGGACCGAAGCAAAAAAATTTTTTGTCTACTATTAAAACATGTCTTTGTTTTTACAAGAATTAAAAAAAATATTTACATTTCAAAACGTAAAACTAAAAAACTTATCTATTTCGGTCTAGTTGGTAGCAAATTGGATAGTGTAAGGTTAATGAAAAGAAGCAGAACAATCGTTACAACCGTTCATAAGCAATGACAAAACAAAATGTTTTAAGGAAGCCTCAGACTCAAAGTCTTTCAGATACTGTACCGCCCTCGAAGCTATTTCCCTGAATGAACACTAAATCATAAATTAAGCTTTATTATTCCAAAGGGCCGCCAAAATACCATGTGTCCTGATCCGGGGACTGGGGAAGAGTGTGGCTTATGAGGTGGGGGATCAAGATGTCGACCGTTTGAACAACTCCTGGACCGCTGTGTTTGTGTCCGGGGGGTGGCGCTTCGTGTTTCCGCTGTGGGCGTTCTCTGCAGTGGTTGGTCACTCTAAAGGCAAATGGACCTTAGTGGAAACCCAAGGTATGCACACTACTATCAAACCGTGTGATTCAGTTTTATCAAAGATATTTTAGTGAATACTCTGCATGACAGCTGTTTAAATACAAGTACTTTTTAAACAGTATACTAGTGTAAAAGAGTTTGAAAATTTAACATTTTAGGTAAGGGTACAAGAGAAAAGGAAGAAGTATCCTCCGGCAAAACCATCAGCCATATAAACGAGTACTACTTCCTCACTGAACCAGATGAATTCATCTATTGTTGTTATCCCAATGACTCAAAATGGCAACTTCTGGTCAGACCGTTTACTAAGCAAGATTTTACAGAAATCGCCTATTGTAGACAAGGTTATTTCCAGAACCACCATAGAATTACGACACCTGCTAAATGTTTCTATCAATCTACTAATGGTGTATGCGATGTGGGGATAAAGAAGTTGGGCAAAGAAGACTGTGTTTACACTTACGAGTTGTACTTTAACCACGAGGAATCTAAAACAACCCTTCCTGCAGAAATACAGCTTGAAAGATATGTGGCGGTTTTAAATGAAGGTAAATCTGTCAGATTTAGGGTACGGTTCCCAAGCGATGGTATCTACAAGCTGAAGATTTATGGTGATTATTCGCTTCTGTGTGAATTCAAAATCCAGTGTGACGAGGATGTCGACAACGTTAAACCTTTCCCGTGTAACCCAGAGTCTGGCTTTGGTCCCAATACAACGACAGAAGAGGCGGGGCTTAAGGCCAAATCTCACCAGAGCGGAGTCATCAGCATCAAGAAAACACGGAACGTCAACATTAGATTTAACGTCACCAAGAACGTGTTGGTCCAGACAGTGTTGCTGCAGAACAATGTCGCTCAGGAGACGCTCAGTCAATACGTGAACCACAAAGTCAAAAACCAGGAATTGGACATTAACGTTAATTTGCCACAGCAAGGAGAGTATGCGCTGCAGATTAATACAAAAGACAAAGATTCGGGTGGTTCCTTCAAGAACGCGTGTAACTACCTCTTGACAGCAGAAAACATGAACAGGAAACAGAGAACGTATGAGGTAAGTAAATATTTGCTTGGCTTTAGAGATACTTAAGTCATCCCACATTTGCATGATTGTATGTTTGTGTCTTGATGCATGTGTATTGGTAGAACGCACTAGAGAAGAAAATCAGGAAGACATTACAGGATTGTACCAACTCCAATAAACTGGAAGAGCTGCAGAAAGCACTGGATGACTTTGACAAGGTCGATTTAGAGGACAAAGGTGACCGACAGAGGGCGGTAGAAAGAATCACTTTCCTAAGACTGCGTAAAGGTATGTTGTTAATTCCCCGAAATTACACATCAGTTCAAAAGACATATTATGCTGGCATTTCTTTACTTATTTTCGTTGTTATTAACTTACATGTAGAATTAAAAGACGCAATAGCCAGGAGACATGGGGAGAAACTGGAGGAGGCGATAGAGAACGCCAAGCAGTCGAAGTATGAGGAAAATCTACAGAACCAGATCAGAGAGGCAGAAGAGTTGCTCGCGCAGCTCAGGAGGCTCAAACGGTTTGCTCACGAGGTTCTGAAGATGCAACAGCCGACAATATCAGAGATCCACAACTACAAACATCCCAAACCGCTGGCCTACGAAATCATGAAGGCCACCTATATCCTTCTTGGAGAGGAGGAAGGACGAGTCGAGGTACATGTGTATTATTGAAACATAGTCTTTTAATCTGTACATCTTCAGTTTTATTATATATGAAATGAATTTACGACATATTTGTTGCAGGAATGGGAACAAATACAAGCGTTGATGCGCAAGAAAGGGAAAGAAGGGTTGCTACGGCGCGTGCGCTTGTTTGACATTGTTAACGTGACCGAGAATATGGTGAACTCTGCCACTCAGCTTCTGAGAGATTACGACGAGGAGCGGGTGCGAGCCTCCAGCGCAGGCCTCGGCACATTTTATAAATGGGTAATCTGAAGGGCATTTTATTTTATCTTATAAATTTTTAAGAGAAAAAAAAATACCAACATAGACGAGCAGTTATGACAAATGCATATGTTATATTTTTTTCTGGGAAAATAAACCATGGACGCCAAAGTCTAGTATACTATGAAAAATGAAACCCATTTGTAATCGGTTAATAATATGGGCTTAAACGTAGTTAACTTTATATGTAATTTTATAAATGATCCTAATCAAAATCAATGTGAAATACATAATTCATAATGTTATATTTCAAACAGGCATTAAAATTTTAATTAATACACAAACAAAACAGTTTGAATGCATATGGATATTATTTTTTCAAACCTTATATAGAGCACATTCCACAATTTTTAGGCGACAAATGTGATTGATGAAGTGATGAACGCCGCTGATGAATCTCCAACTGAAAGCAAGGTCCCGGAGCCCGCGCCAAAAACGAAGAAATAGTTCACAGTTCTGATCATTCCACATGACTTATGTTTGTTTATTTATTTATGATAATCTATTTTTTAATCTTGATGCCTGGCTATTAGATTACAAGAACTGCCCCAACTCATTAGATTAAAGCTGGCTCTACACGTACATGTATCTCTGTTTAGAATGGATGATGAAAGTGGATATTGCTTCGGTTTTAAGTTTGTAGCAAGAAAATTAATAAAATCAGCTTCAAGTAGGCAGAAAGAACAAGAAAATATGTGATAAATAAATGTGTCTAAGCGGAATTAAATCCACTAAATTTGTACGTTGTTTTTGTGGTCCACTTGTTCGGTCCTCTTTTACACAATTTTTTTCCTCTGAAATTCTCTTGCAGGTTTAGCAGTACTAGTGGCAAAATTGCTAGATATTTGATTGGCTGTCTCTTTTAGACATCATATTGGGCTATTTGATGTATTTCTATTCAAGCAATTATGGCAGTAAGTTCATCGGTATCCATTTATCAAGAAATTGGATCATCGTTTTAATGGTGCTCTGAAGATGTAACGACAAGTCGCAATTTCTCAAATCATTTGGCCCGTGGGTCAAGGGTCAGACCATTGCACCATGCAGGTGTCGCACGAAGGGTCATCTATATATTTATAGCACATCCCTGATCTGACGATAAAGATTGATTTGTAAAGGTTTAATATGTGTTAAAGTTTAGATCTAAATTATTCAGCTTCCGGTATGAAAATAAAGGAAAACAAAAATCCATTAGAATTTAAATGCCACTATTTCCTGGCGATTTTGATTAACATCTGTGTCTCTATAATAAGACTTTGCAAACTAAGTACTGTGAATAATATTCCATAAATCGGTAAAGTCATTTTTACATCCCCTTTAAGCTCCCCTGACCCAAAAGGCCAAATAATTTAGTGTTTTTCAAAAACATGAAACACTGCGGTAAATAAAAGTTAGTTACTCTTCCTGAAAGCTTTTACGTTCAAAAACTTAAGTCTTAGTCTCGGCGACTAAAAAAGCTATTTTATTTGCTACAGTCATGTGAGCAATTCTAGCCCTTATATGCCTTTTGTTTATTATTTTAATAAGATGACCAAAAAAACCACCCATCAACAATGCAGACGGGGATCTGTGTTAAATACCATTTGTCAAGTTGTTGATACATGTATACTATTGAAAAGTTGGACTGATTGGGTCATGATATGTCTCTAAATTTCCTTCAGCTCTTTCTATACAAGTTAAAACGAACTGTCAAGAACGTTTTATTTAACCAGCCCTTTTCTTCGGGGCACGGACGTTTGCACAGAAAATTTTCTGAAAGAATACTGATACTTGGGTTGATTGACTTTAAACAGCGTGATTGGGAATTTGATATGTGTATGTAAACTGTACGATTTTCAAAGCAAATTGTATAACTCAAATAAATCGATATAGTCGGCCGTGCACATTTTCTGAAGGTTATGGATAATTAAAGTACATATACTGTACATGTAAGTAATAATGTCGCATAAGTAATTTGATATTTTCGGAAGAATTGTGCTTTAAATAAATGATTTTCATTCAGCATTAGATTAAAGTAAACTTCTTATAAACTATAGAAACAATAAGTGAATTAGAATATTGAAAATAAATGAATGCTTTAAAACAGGGCAATTGTAACTAAAATAACTTACATCAACTTACGACTTACGTACAAATTATAAATTGTTATTTCCTATATCTTATGATCCCTTTAATTAAATAAATACTTGGGGAAAACATTATTTGATGCAAAGCTACAAATTATTTGCGTCTAATATTATTTAATAAGCATTTTATAATGTGAAAAAACGTTGCACTATTACGATATTCAAACACTCATGGGGTTTAAATATCCAAAAATGTGTTATTCGAATTCGAAAGTTTAAATTTCTATACATGAATTACAACATTAGTATAAATAATGCAAAGTTTTACACGCCATATTTAAACAATAAAATGCTTTCTTTGATGATTCGTGCGGGATATGAAGGTGGCGACATTGCAGAAAAACTACATAACCCGCGTTTGCGCATTATGTAATTTTTTCTGCAATGATCGCTACCTTCATAACCCGCATGAATCATCAAAGAAAGCATTTTATTGTTTATATTTACATCTTTCTTTTAACAAATTAATAAATTGATCGTAAAAAGTAAGTAAAATTAGCTAAATTACTGTTGTACATCAGTACGTTAGATAAAAGAAACAGCCAAGTCGTCTCCTATGGGAATTTGAGTCTAACATTATCATGATTATTTCGTGCAATCCGTGATTTTTCTTAGGTTGATGAAGGTTTCGAGTTTCGACCAATCGATAAACGGGGCGTGTAGATTTCAGTCATGTCAGTTTCTACAGAGCTATGAATTACAATCAATTTCCGTAAAAAATAGAGGGAATCATACTTTGTGGAAGTAGATATATATATAGTCGTAAGTGTAAGTCGTAAGTTCTTGTGTTAAAACGATGGCCCCATGTTATATCTAATTCGTCACATATCGACAACATTAGCATGCAGATCTTTGGTGTAGATTAATTTAAATCTCGCTGAATATTCTGGTTATCAAACATATATTATAAACTTTAAGTGCTTAATGATAAAAAACAATATCTTACTCGTTCATTGGCAACTGTTAGCTGCATAGATATGTCTACCTGTATGTTAAATTGTATTCCTGCAATTGTTTACTCTCTTGATTGGAAATCATACAGTAGGTAAGGCAATCATGAACAACAACAATATATACCGGTATATAGAAAAGTACTGAGCTTTTAAATAAAAAGCGATATGTTAAAATTCCTAGCACCGTCTATTCCTTTTTCTTTTAAATAACATTTTAAAATGAAAAAGTCTCATTTTTTATTTAAATTACTATTGGATTTCTATGAAGTACAGATAATTTTTACAGCCTTTTAAAAGTATTTTCCCGTAAAAGTTTTGGATTGAGATTACACGAATTCACTCGTAATTAAAGTTTCAAATCCACTACAGATTGTGTGTTATTAGGAACGCCTCTCTTATGAACTGGACTGGATTGAGAATGCCTGTTGCGTTGATAAGATATCTGCAGGTTAACTGGTGTGTACACAGCGTTTACAAAAGGGTCTCTGTGAAGAAATCGAGAAACGGCGCGCGACAAGGAGCGGCAATGGTTTAAAAAGTGACATCGATTTCTTATTTACATTACAAACTGTGAACATCATAACTAAAATTGGCACAATAAATCAAAGAGCGTCCTTGGCTACAGAGTAATGCTTAGGACATCAGCAACTAGGAAGTAAAACTCGAGCGGCGAACGTGTTATTCCCGGAATTCGATTTGCTTGTGTTTGCCAAGCTGTCTTGTATGTTTGACCAATTTGAAATGGAGACATGAAAGCAAGGAATAAAAGTTAAATTTAGCATTTATTGGATCAGCAGAAGTAAAAAAAATATTGGTAAGTTTTTAAAAATTTAGATTAGAAACAAGAAATCTCGAGAAGATGGCAAAACTGACAGTGCTAAAAATTCCTATGCACGTCAAATGAGCTAAATAGCAAGTAATTTTACCCTGAATATTTTGATTTCTTACATGGTTGATAACGATTATCAAAGATTCGCTTTAAGTTGTTAAATAGTGGATTATATTGGATAAATGTCAAAGTTCATATCAAAGTTCTGCCAGTCAAAGATTTGTTACATTTTTTTTAAAATGAACGAAGTGCTTGAAACCTGATTTTATTTTATTTTGGACTTTTTAATACAATTTATGTGTACTTTATGAATATGATTGTAATGCCTTGTTAGCGTGGACTACAATATGATTGTAATACCTTGTTAGCGTGGACTACAATATGATTGTAATACCTTGTTAGCGTGGACTACAATATGATTGTAATGCCTTGTTAGCGTGGACTACAATATGATTGTAATGCCTTGTTAGCGTGGACTAAAATATGATTGTAATGCCTTGTTAGCGTGTTAGCGTGGACTACAATATGATTGTAATGCCTTGTTAGCGTGGACTACAATTTTATGAAATATTTGAGTATTTGAATTGGACGTATTTGTGTATTTTTAAGACCAAACCTCACTCAAAATAACAACTGTCAAACTCTTAGATAACGCACAAAAAAAAAAAATATATAAAAAATCAAGCAAGACATTATCAGGTATGAACAGCTGAAAGAAACCTCTGAATTGATTGTGTAATTTTGCATTGAACACAGATCAATTCTATGATTTAAAGCTTCAAGTTTAAACAAATGCTCCTAAATTGATTGTGCTCTGCTTCGGATCCAACAGTTGCACATTTATTTAAGCATTGAATCCTTATTTTTTGAAAGATATAGTCTCATAACTGCAACGGTGTGTGCATACAAATTGAATAACGCGCGTTAGCGCGGTATGAAAATTTGTTTGCACACACCGTTGCAGTTATGAGACTATATCTTTCAAAAAATAAGGATTCAATGCTTATATTTACATTTTTTTTACCTTCTTGCCTTGTATGCAATGTGAATTATACCTCAAAATAACTGTATTATCCTATGGGTAAGTTCAAATTAATGGAAGAGCCACAGTAACAGCCACAAGCGTGATCTTTGATTTTCGCTTGTGACGTTGTATTTATCAGCGTTCAACGTTTGTGACGTCACAATTAAAACTCGTGATTTAACCTTTTAGTACCCTGTCTGTGTTATGGTGCTATATCTGCAGTAGCTTTACATGCAAAATATATGTGGAATGTAAATATAGTATGATGGCCGAGAAAATCGGGCAGTTGCTTTTTTATTATTGTTAAAGATGCACTGAACTCAATTAATACCAATAATGAATACAGTGTCATATTGAAAATCTTGATATTAATGGGTTGGTGTAAATACACAATTTACAATGTGATCGACTTGTAAATTTTGTATTAATTAACGTCCACCTAGTAAATTCAAAATTTACAATTTAACTGCACATATCATTACCATTTTGTGATATTTAAAAAAAAATACAATGGATATTTTTCCTTAATAGATAAAAAATGGGAAGTGGTGGGTCTAAATCTACAGACACTCCAAAACCGAAAAATGGACCGAAAGCGGATGTCCTGAAAGAAACGGATGAGGAACCAGTAAGTATTGCTGTCTGCAAACAGAAGTCCTCGCTATGGTGATGCAAAAACTAGGCATGTTGCCCCCCCCCCCCTTCCCCCCTTTTAGAACGATGCTAACTCCCTGAAACCTGAATTTATATCAATACATGTATTACTTTTGGGTTTGAAGTTAAATAAAAGTCGCCTGTTTGTGTTTACAGTTTAATTAACAGTGTACATACAATGATGATAGTTTCAGGGTTAGTTGTTTACATATATACATTGTATTTAGATTTCTCTTGATGACATCGTGGAAGGATATCCTCCCCCTAAAGCAGTCCGTGATAAAAAGAGACATATCTTCACAGAGGAGGACAAGAAAGTATCAGACAGTAGGGCCAATACAGTGAGTACAGTTCTGTATCACAAATATACTGGTCAACAAATATATATATGATGAAACATCACATATGAAACACGCGGTGTATGAAAAACCGATGACGAAGCGAGTTTCATAGATTTTTATGAAATTTATGAAAAGAGTGTTGCAATTCGATAGACCAATAAAACAAAATAAGCAAAAAAAGAAATGCAGAAAGACAGAGAATACCATGTGTCTATTGAACAAACGATAAAAGATGTCTTTTGCTCTCTTTAAATTGACAAATCGACCATTTGTTTCACATAAATCGTTTCCCATGTCCGGCAAGATGGACAAGAGATGTGATGTATAAGGATATACTTGTTGGTAGATAATCGATGAACATGCAGTTAACTTAAGACTCCTCTATCAAGTCAAAACATACGTGATTATATGTAACAACATGTACTAGCCAGGCCTGTTAATAAAAATGTCTTCTCTAAGAAACCTGCACACGAGCATAATTTCGCAATTCGGCATAGTTATTTTAGACCTCTCGGAGAGCAGCAAAATCCTTTTCATAAAGTCATTTCTTAAAATAAAACGCGATTCAATTAATTGCATAGTAATCTAATACATAGAAGTTAAACATGTTGAGATCTTTAAGCAAACCTACTTATATTTTTTTCCATTTTCAATATGAAAGTAAACATACAATGTGAATTTATGTCAGAAAGGACAGTCACCCCCCCCCCCCCCCCTAAACTCTCGATCTTCTGTCTTCTGATTTTCTATACTCTCGCCTGGTGCTTGTTTGTTATTCGGTAGCGAGTCCTCCATTATGTGAGATGATATCTTTCTGAACTCCAGATACGAGTGGAGGATTATCAAACTTTTGAAGAGCTGTCCCGCGCTCTCACCGAGGGCTTACAGAATGACGTGCAGAAAGTGCGAGCTATCTTCACCTGGATCGGCCTCCAAGGATCCAAGGGAAACAACTCTAAGAACACTGCGGCGCCCATGTCCCCCCAACACATCGTGCAGTTGGTTATCCAAAGAAAGGCGTCCTATAATCTGTTGTTTGTTATGTTGTGTAGGTAGGTATGGGGAGACGAATGGGTTACTATTTATCTGTTTGGGTTTATTTTTATTTTGAAAAAAACTTTTGTTGGGGGAAGGAATGGGCATTTAAAGAATTCCATACTAAGCAACGTGCGTTTTTTATTTATACATATGTCTGACAAGTGAATAAAATCTTTTCTACCAGAGTTTCTAATAACATAACGCTCCTGTCCTTACAATCGATAGAATAGTTCTCTATCATTCGAATTGCGCCAATATAATGATACTTTAGTTCTATTTTATAACATACTGAGCAGTAAATCAACTTGAGAAGATTTAAACCCCTTTATTATCCCAGTTTAAAAATTGAGTTGGCTGTAACATCAAAGCAAGTAGAACTGTAATCCATAAGTTAACAATCTTTATACTAAATAATCATGATGGAATTACTTTTTTAACAAAGGGCTGTGAAGATACCATGTGTCTTCATACGGGGTCTTGCAAAAAGCGCCGCCTATGAGGTAGGGGACAGAACTGTAGACAACTTGAGAAACTCTTGGACCGCCGTGTTTGTGTCCGGTGGGTGGCGCTTTGTGTTTCCGCTTTGGGCTTTTTCAGCCATTGTTGGGCACAGTACTGGAACCTGGACCCTTGTTGAATCCGATGGTATAATACTCAACAAAATTCTAAAACATCCACTAAACACTTCATTAAAAGAGTATTTTAAGTCTCAATCACTTGAATTCACTGCAGACATCATTTTTCTCTTAATTTTTTAATCACAAAGTCCAACACAAAGTTAATTTTGCCTTTCAATTCCTGCGTCACGAATTTCTTTCTTTATTAAAAAGGTGTTTCCTTTCTTCTCTAGGACAGGGAGCGAGAGAAACGGAGGCCAAGTCCTCTGGGGTTACCGTCGCCAACTTCAACAACTACTACTTCCTGACCGACCCCGACGAGTTCATCTACACTTGTTTTCCTTTTGATTCCAAGTGGCAGCTACTGGCAAAGCCTTACACAAAGCAACAATTCATAGATATAGCCAACTGTGAGCAGGCGTACTTTGAAAATCACATCCAAATCACTACAAAGCTGGAATGTTTATACAAATCAGAAAATGGTGTTTGTGACATTGGTATTAAAAAAGCAAATGAAGAGGAATTTAAACATTTATACAAACTTTACTTCAACCATGAGTTGTCGCAGACCAAATTATCAAAAGAACTTCAGTTAGATAGGTATGTCGCGGTCATGAACAATAAATCAGCGGTGAACTTTAGAATCCGTTTTCCTGGTGAAGGAATTTACAAAATGGAGATCTACGGCGGATCACCTACCGGATTTCCTCTGATTTGTTCTTTTCGGTTGGATTGCAATGAAGGCGTCAGCAACGTAAAACCTTTCCCATGTAATCCCGAGTCAGGGTTCGGACCAAATCTAGTCACAGTTGCTGCGGGGCTAGAGGCAGAGTCTCATAAAACAGGCTTTATTAACGTTAAAAAGAACAAAAATGTTAATATAAGGTTCAACCTCAACAAAAACGTTCAGGTTCAAACGATTCTGGTTCATAACAACATACAAGAGGAGGTTCTGAGTCGCCATGTCAATCATAAGGTCAAAGGTCAACACCTTGAGGTCAATGTTGATGTTCCTCAGCAGGGAGAGTATGCACTTCAGATCAACACAAAAACAAAAGGGTCCTCGGAACCCTTCAAAAACGCCTGTAACTACCTGCTGGCATCGGAAGACATGAACAAGAAAAAGAGATTTTATGAGGTAAGTTATATGTTTAACGTGTAGTTATTTTACTATACACACAGGGTTAAATTTCCCCTTACTTCTTTTGCCTAATTAAGGAATAAGGAATCATTCTTTGAGTATTATGAGGTGATAATTTTGGTCGGGGCGTGATCAAATCCAATAAAGCCCGAAGGGCTTTATGATAGATTTGATCACGCCCCGACCGAAATTATCACCTTATAATATTCAAAGAATGATTCCTTATTTCTTATATATATATAATTTTAAGCCATCGTACGATTACATATTTAAATATAAATAAGCAAACCCCGCTGGCGCCTCAATTTGGCGTCATTTGAAGTAATGGGTTATATAGTACAAAATCGATACGTAGTGTTATCACAGGCAAAGACACTGGAAAATGTAAATATATATATATAGTGAAATTAAAACAATTTTGCGACCCATGGTTTATTACATCATCTTGATTAAGAACCCTTTAAATTCGATGTGGAAGATATGGATGAAATTAAAACAATAGCGAAAAAGCCCTGTATACAGTACTAGTATATAGCAGATATAATATGATCATGTGATTCCTTACTAGAATGCTGCTGAAAAGAAAGCTCGCAATGAACTGGAAGAGTGTCTGAAGTCAAACGACCCGGAGTCCATACAGAAAGCTATTGATAACTTCGACCAGTTTGATTTGGATGACAAAGGAAAGAGAGAAAAGGCGGAGAGAAAGAAAAACTTCCTCGTTCTCCAGAAAGGTGAGCGATACGCTATATGATGTGAGTTTTTACATTTATCATGTTCAATGAATAAGACTTAAATTTTGTGAAATGCAGAACTGAAGGAAGCTATAGCGAGGAGAAATGTAGATGTGCTGGAGACCGCTATAGACAACGCCAAGTCTTCCGAATTCTCGTCCAATCTCCAGAATCACATGACGGAAGCCGAGCAATTACTGGCCGAACTGAGGAAACTAAAGAGGTTTGCACACGAGGTCTTACAGATGAAGCAGTCTACCATATCAGAGATTCATACCTACAAACACCCTCGTCCCCTGGCTTATGACGTCATGAAAGCCACGTATCTTCTGCTTGGTGAGAGAGAGGATCATTTACAGGTACGTCATCATCACTGGAAGTTTTGTATAAATGATGGTTCATCAACTCAGTAGCTGTTATATAGAACTTGAATTTCATTACTATCAAAGCGGACATCGGCAATAGCCTTTTGCATGTGAAGCGTATTTTCCTAAAATCGTACATACATTCTTTTGAAATAGGAATGGGAACAAATTCAGGGTCTTATGAGGAAATCGGGAAAACAGGGATTGCTACGGCGCGTGCGCCAGTTTGACACAATCAACGTGACGGAGAATATGGTGAACAGCGCCGCGCAGCTCCTACGTCAGTACGACGAAGAGACGGCGACGACGGCCAGCGCCGGTCTCGGAACCTTCTATAAATGGGTCAGTAGGTTACAGACGTGTTCGAAATATTTTACCTATATGTAACCGTCTTAAGTGTTTAGTTTGTAGTTTCAAGGACAAGTTCATTATGTTTCTAACAATCTATTTTTATGTTTTCAGGCGTCGAATGTAGTTGGTAATATGACATAAAAACCACTGTCTTTCACCGTTTGACCGGATGATTCAACGGAATTTTAGCAGATTTTACTAACAATTTCAACTTTTTTCTGTGATATATACGTTTTCTTGAATTGCAATATTATATCAGAATACTTGTGGTGTACATGCATCATAAAAATAAATGGCTATGTACTACATTGTATCCTATTCAGTAAACTTGAGGCGCTGTTTTGCCATTAATTTGCTCTGAAAAAATTGAAACGTCTGTGCACATGCACTTTAATACATAAAAGGAGCCTGGGGATGTACATGTCGTCCATACATGCACTCTCGAACTTACTCAGTCTGCTCTTCGAATTCCTTAATCACAATAGATATTAGGCAAAGTAAAATTCACCGGCAATCTGCTCAATTAAAAATTGAATTCTACGCCAATCATTGTTTTAAACAATTGTCGAACTCTTCATTCTTCAGAGGTAAAATGATGCTGTAAAATGGCCACGTAAATACCATCATATGAATAAAATATTGGAAAACTATTTTATTAAGTTTATGATATCATGTAAACATTGAGTTGAAAGACCCTTTGGTACATGAACGGTAGTTCTTACCGGTGTCTCTTAATGAATTTCATTTTATTTTATCAAATGATATTTACATTTGCAAATATGCTTCCTTATATGAACCTTTAGAATAGCAAAAACGTTCAATTCTGTGTGAACTTTTTAATGACGATAACAATGATTACTGCATGCGCTTATTGTTTGACGGCTGCATTATTGTAAACATAAAAACACGGTTACGTTAATAATTCTGAATGATTTGCCTTTTTCAAACGTAAATATAAGTAATAAATAGCAATGTTAAAAAGTTCACCGGGATATGAACTTGGTTGGTATGCGATCAAATCTTCTGAGAAGCCCTTCGGGCTTCACAGGATTTGATCACGAGACAAACCAAGTT
This sequence comes from Magallana hongkongensis, assembly GCA_016163765.1. Lineage (NCBI taxonomy): Eukaryota > Metazoa > Mollusca > Bivalvia > Ostreida > Ostreidae > Magallana > Magallana hongkongensis. The sequence goes on along the minus strand of WFKH01006014.1, from coordinate 59,119,797 downwards.
CATATCCCAGTGAACTTTTAAACTTACTGTTTATTTCTTAAATGTACATTGTATAAAGGAATTTAACTTCTTGAGAAGGCTGGGTGGTCTACAAATTAGCCATCAGATCTTCCTTAAATTTTTACATATGATTTATTTAGCTATAAACTATGTTTGAGAAAAAAAATTAATATATTTTAACTTTTAAATTTGAGTATTTTTCTATATCTTTATACAAAATGTAGTGTAGTATAATAAAACAAGACGGAAACCTTTCAACAGCAACCAAGGCTCATTCTTTTCAGTTTGCCTCTGAATTACATTACAAAATAACAAAGATAACGCAGATTTACGAATTTATTCAGCAAAATGAAATATTGAACATAAATAACATTGCTTGATTCCGTCTAGAACTTAAGAAGGAGAAATGAAAAGTTACCTTAATAAATGTCGAAAAGGGGAGAGGGGAGAGCTTGGTCCGTAGACCAACAAGAAAAGTACCATGAATGACCGATGACGGTCGTATTTATACACCTACAGACAATAGAATTTAAATAACAATAGACAGGGCATCAATAGTCTTAACAAATATAAACGGACTATAAATTTCCGGAATCAAACATATACAAATAATTTACTTCTGGTTGTAACACAGGCACCTGACGTTATATATTTTTTTCATAATAAAAATAAATACCCTATATCTAATAATACACAAGGTACTCATCGTCGCCATCTTGGATTTATTTCAAACTGTCACATCAGCTGGAACATGTGGAAATTTTGCTTGAAACTCATCGGTAAAATTATTTTGCGATCCTCTCCGTCTCCCGATCGGTCATTCAACATCTAAGCTTACAACCAATTCAACAAAAACGGTGCATTGTTGTAATGCACCGTTTTTGTTGAATTGGTTGTAAGCTTAGATGTTGTAATGCACCGTTTTTGTTGAATTGGTTGTAGGCTTAGATGTTGAATGACCGATCGGGAGACGGAGAGTGGTTGTAAGCTTAGATGATGAATGACCGATCGGGAGACGGAGAGTATCGCAAAATAATTTTACCGATGAGTTTCAAGCAAAATTTCCACATGTCATTAATAAAAATCTCCCCTCAATCTGCATCTATATGGAGGGTAATCGTGTTCAAAAATCCAGTCATGTTAACTTGTAAATTCGAATATGCAATCGTGTTGGTGTGTGAGCCTGAGTATGAATGTGTGTAATTCTGATCGTGTAATCTATAAAAACACTCTAATGTTGACTCCGCAGACCTTCAATGTAATTCTTCCCACAGATGTACATTTGCAACTTTAAAATGCTGTTTGTTATTTACATGTAACCTGTCACTATAATACACATTTTCCATCGGTAGTCTCCGCATTTATATCTCCGTTTTCTGAAATAGCACAGTTGACATGTTACAAATCGACAAATGTAAAGTCTACAAGTTTGTCGAATTTTGACATGACCATATATGGAAACAGTGACGTAACAGATAGCTGCAGGAAAAGGCCTGCCGTAATCGCCGGAATGGGCACATAATTAATAAAAAATATTATATATCATATTATTTCTGGATAACAACATTTTTTTCAGGAAGTACGATTTTTCGAACAAAAGATTATAGGCTTGGTGTCCATTATATCAAGAGAATCCAAAAAGGATGCGAGTGAAGAATTCAATCGGCATCGGATGTCTTAGATCTGGAAAATTTTAAATATCATGCTCTGTTTAAATGTATGTATGTACACGCATTTCTATTGTCTTAAAGTACATTTAACAAATCGTGTAAGTATACTTAGAGTTCGGCTGAATAAAGAAAATATCACCAAAAGCATCCTTATCGCTACCACAATGTTAAGAC
>WFKH01006014.1:59095163-59117853 GCA_016163765.1 Magallana hongkongensis | reverse complement strand
AAGAACTGAATTATCGATAAGAAAAACTATCTACCTGAAAACAGTAGTTTTATTGTTTTTTAAATTTTGATTTAGATGAGACATGAGTAGCGGCACCCCCTCTCCTTTAAATGAAAAAAAAAAAATTCCAACCATAAGGTTGACTGTAATAGCAAAAATGTTTTGATATCAAGCAATTATTACGGGATATAAGAATGGCGTCCTGAATCTCGATTCAATCCAGACACACCCAGTGGGGTTGTTAATCAAAATTTTCCGGAAAGCTTTACAGCTTTACAGCCACTTGTGAACATGTACTGATTACCATAAAGCAGCTACTTAGTTTTGTAAAATTACTGTCATTACAGTATATATTCATAAGATTTTAAAATTAAAACTCTACCATTTCATATAGAATCAAATCTGTTTAACCCACCTGTTCCTTTCAGAAATTCGATTTTCGAAGAAAAAATATAATTATAAAAACATACTAGTATCCCTTATTTATTTCTTCGGAACCTTTCAATTTTTGACAACAGTTTGTACTTTAATTAATGATTATAAAACTTCTTTCATAACAGTTTCAGATTATTTTATTATTTATCATGCACTTGCACAACAAAGTCATTTTGATATTTGAAAAAAAGATATAGATACATACATTTTTCCGCGAAAAATTACCAAATTGTTTTGCAAGTCGTTTAATTTTAAAGAAATGAGGAATATAAAATTCACTCTCAAAATTCTTAGCATTTAGGTAAGCAATGAAGTTATATGGGCTTCACGGCGGTCTCCAAACCCCATGCTGCACAAAAGATATTTACCCCCTAGGAAATTTCTTGATCCGTCTCATTTCTAGAAAAGAGCACGTATTCAACTTTATATTTTTCAGTTTAAATTACATGTCAAATTATTTAAGCAATATTGGAATAGATTTTAGGCAATTTTTTTAGTAAAAGTTAACCCTTATCGTATACATGTATTACATGTACCAGTGTCCATGGGAATTATATTACAGAAACCAGCGCATTAGTCACATCGGCACCGATTTTTACAAACATTCACCTCTTCTTGTTTGGTCCAGTTTCAATCATACCTCAAAATCTTCTTTTATTAAAATTAAAAAAAAATATTTTTGATCCAAAGAAAATAGTATCGTTCATCAGAACAGTTTAAGGTAGCTCGCGGATTTACTGCTTGACAACCTACCCTAAAAATTTGTCTGTTCAATCAGTTGGTTTCAAGGGTTTATTCCTGAAATTGTTATTGAATTCATCAGCCTAATTATAATGTAATCTTATCTTAAACACAACAATGTTGATTAACATAATGAACGTCATTTCAATGAAATATATAGCAATATTTACATTTTCGCCAGTAACCGCATTCCAAAACCATACTCATAACTTTTGAACGAATCAGACGAATTTTATTTTACTCAGCACAATGATTGCGAAGATGATTTAGAACTAATCGTTACAAAAAAATCAATATGTGTTCTCAGCCAATTTTTCGCAAAAAAACTTTAAAGATTTGAAATTTTTACGTAAAGTTATATTTTCATCGCGACGTTACACCACGTTAGCGCGACGTTATCAGTTTCGTGCATCTGCATGCCGAAAAGAAGGACGGGCATTGTTCGACAAAAAAATCAAAGTAATCCATGCATTTAGCAAATTCTAATTTGTTGGTTTTATTTAGATTTTAAAGCTGCCGTTGAATGATAACACATAAAATAGAACTACAATATGTAATGTTTTTCATTGTACTTAGAAGTGATATTTAAATTTTATTGATCTCCATAAAACAGTAACTCTAGTAATGGGGGATTATATTGTATATATAAAACGTTTATTTTATTTTGATATACTAGGCCTTTATAACGTTACTGCTAATGTTATCTACATGCCCTAGCTGTTTGTATACATGGTGCTCTTTTAACGTCGAATTCTATTGTGACGTCAGCAAACCCGCGAGCTACGTTAAAGGTATATGTGGCGTATTTGGAGTAAAATTTTTGACATGAGTTCGAGTAAAAATATACATCATGCTTCTTATAATTAGACGTTTCACAAACTCTAGGCCCATAAAACATGTTCTGTCTTTAGTTATTTGTCTCTAAACTTTGCTACACGTCTGATGAATATTAATGTGATCCGCCATTTATAACGCCACTGCGCATGAGTGCGGGAAAACCTAGCATTGAAAACACGATGGAAGAAGAGTTTGTTTACAAATTAGAATCACGTTTTCCATGCCTTAAATTAGATAATTCTTATATCAGATGACACTCGAAGCATTATTATTCCGATATTCATTAATGTAGAACGATATAAATTGTTAATTATGTGTAATAAAGATGAAACACGATTTTAGGATCATCGACACGGTAAACTGAGTAGGCTAAATACCCCCTCTCCCTGAGGAATGCATGTACTGAGAGTGTTTATTTATTCTTTATTCAAAAATTCCTCTAAATTAAAATCCACTTGTGGTTTATAACTTATAAAGTAAAGACATGGAACACATGGAGCACGAACCTGACTAGCAAAACCCCTACAACTTCATGATGGAAACTTAATTTTAATTCGGCTTTAATTCCTATTACATCAATCTTCATGGTCTCCGATGACAATCTTCCCTTTGTTCATATCCTTGTCAGTCTGTCTCTTTTTTTTTCATTGCCAAATATGTCAAACTTAACGGTATACCTATCTTTCTCGTCGTCGCCATTGTTGTTGATAGACCGAGATGGATGTCACGTGACCCATTTAAGGCGGGGTTATTCAAATCTTTTGTATTTTTTACCGTGCCGGTAAAAATTCAAAAATACTTTTTTGATTTCTTGTATCTTTGTTATGCGATTGACTTGTAAAGCGTAATTTGTGTGAAAGTCCTATCTTTTAGTAAAGAAATGAAGCAAATTATCAGATCTTATAATTGTTATTCACTAAAAATACGCCACATATACCTTTAACTGAATTTTATGTTTATTTTAGTTCATTCCGGCGATTACCGCATGCCTTTTCCCGCAACGAGCATTTGCCATATTAGGTCATGTCAAAATTCGACAAACTTGTAGACTTTACATTTGTTGATTTGTAACATGTCAACTGTGCTATATCCGAGGGTGAAGATACAAATGCAAAAACTATGGATTTAAAATGTGCAAAGTTGAAGGTTAAATTAACTAACAAAAACAATTAAGCAGCAAAATGTGCATCATACAAAGGAACTGAGTCAAATCTTAAAGTGTTTATGCTCGAGTTTTATAGGTTACACGATCAGAATCACATACATTCACTCTCAGACTTACACACCAACACGATTGCATATTTGAATTTACAAGTTTACAGGTCTGGATTTTTGAACACGATTACCCTCCATACATCTATTGCCTTAGATTTGCGACAAAAGGCTAAAGGGTGGACGGAAGTTGACATAATTGCGTCATAATTTTGGGTAATCTCTTCCAAATATAGCACTGATACGAATATTCAAAAGACGTCAATTTTGAATTCGATCAACAAACAAGTTAAAATTTAAAAAAAGGATACAATAAACAGTCAATTTCATCTTTTATTACACAAAGTTTATATAAACATGTTTATAAATGCATATATTTTGAAATTTTGAAACAAACACACGGTGTAGGGAAATCTCATTTACATATAGGTGACAACTTCCGTCCACCGTTTAGACTTTTATCGCAGATCCATGGCAGTAGATGCATATTGGGGGTGATTTTTATTAATGACAGTTGTAATGCACTGTTTTTGTTGAATTGGTTGTAAGCTTAGATGTTGAATGACCGATCGGGAGACGAAGAAGATCGCAAAATAATTTACCGATGAGTTTCAAGCAAAATTTCCAGCTGATGTGACAGTTTGAAATAAATCCAAGATGGCGGCGATGGGTACCTTGTGTATTATTAGATATAGGGTATTTGTTTTTATTATGAGAAAAATATATAACGTCAGGTGCCTGTGGGTTGTAACGCGGCATTTGATTGGATAGAAAAATTTAGTTAAATTTGTATAACCTGGTATGCACGTCAGAAGACACGTCATATTGCACAACGTCAAAAACGTACTAATCCGCTTGACTTTACGTTTGAATTTTGAACAAATTAATATTATTTTTAAAAGTAAAACGCACTCAATTTGTGCAGTAAATTACAGAAAATTAAATTATAAGGAATGAACTCAATATCTACCCAAGATATGCTCGGGTATACCTGGGTTGGAGCAATTTACGCTTTTTTATAATCCGCTTCGCAGATTATAAAGCGTTAACTGCCTCAACCCAGGTTATACTCGTATAAGTTGGGTAGACATTGAGTTCGTTTCTTAAATACATATAGATATACCACAGTAGTCTAAAAATGACCACGACCATCCAGTTCTCTTAATTCATTTTATTCTTTGTTTTCACTGCTTTTTAAACTAAATAACATCACGACATTGTGTGAAAAGAAACACGATATAATACAGACTATAAACTAAAAAAAATATCAAAAGTATTCCAATACTTGTAAATAAATATAATGAATAAAACGGCAGCAAAAATAAAAGTACAATGTAAGCAACGGCAAAAATTAAAAAAAATCAATTAAAAAAAGTATTTTCTTCTTATTACCTATCAATGGTTGTCCATTCTTTAAGGAGGCTGGATAGTCAACAAAATAATTGACTTAAATTTTTAAACATGATATTTTTGGCCATAAACTATCATTTAGTAAATAAAAAATCCAAATACTTCAGCTTTAAAATTTTAACATCTTCCTATATCTTTATACAGAGCTCTTTGTCTAAAGGAGGTAAATATAGCCTAAAAAATGGCCACGTCCATCGAGCCCTCTTACGTTGCTATCAGTTTTATAAAGTTTAACTTTAAAACATCTGAGAGAACTATCAGAGGAAAAAGAAAAAAAAAACTACAGAAAGTCGCGTACCTTATTTTACTTACGCTTGTGACGTAACTAGCGTTGCATCGTGACGTCATATATCTCAAATACGATGAAATATTGGTAGAAATGGATCAATAAAGGTAAGACAGATTTTACCATTCCCATTTGCACAATTATTTTGCTTACTATAATGTTTTATCTTCCAATAAGCGTGCATTCCCTGGATATTGTTAAGTCAGTTTCATTTTGTTATCCATCTTTCGTTCTTTAAGCAGAAATGAATTCAAATACCTCGACTTCCCGTAAAAATAGTTTGCAAATTATGAATTTGCTGCATGGTGAATAGTAATATCACTTGTTTAGAACGAATGAAGATTTATATATACTTGTATACAATACGTGTGTGTGTGTGGGGGGGGGGGTTCTTTTACTTTAATTTCTAAGTCTGCAAAAGTAATCTTTATGGCATAAAAGAAACATAACTTGGGCAATTTTTTGAAGTAGACTTTCGTTAACTGTCCCCTTTGTTTTAAAGAGGAGATATATATGCATGAATGAATACAGACTAAGATTCATACTATTCCCTCCATTTTGTTTTGTCTTAAATTTTAAATGGAAAACATGATCTTGAAAGACATTGCCAAATCTTAAATTGCTTTGATCCACAGATACAACAGAGAAAGAAAACGTAAGTCTAGTTTGTTTTGCAAAACGTTCAATGGTAACAAGATCGTAATCATTTTAAAATCAAAAGAAATTTACACACTGGTTTCTTCATAAAGTTTTCTTCAAGAAGTTTTCTAACATTTAAAATATTTACCTTCTTTTCTTGGTGGAAGATAGATATGTAGATGTACAGTCAAACTATATCGGAAAAATGACAGACAGACGATCCTAATATAAGAATGGGGTGCGGATCCTCTACTGTGGACGTTGTCGTTGTCATTCATAGCACTGACCCGTTACAAGAACCCTCTATAGAACTGGTAAAAGGGCAGTCCAAAACTCGTTATTAATCTAAATTGAAAATTCCAAGTTCCTTAATATTTGAAACCTTTAAACCTTTCACCGTATACTTTGGTTGTTTCATCTCAAAATCATTTGCATACAAGTATCTATTTTTACAAGTCATTATATTGTAACAGATACATTAATATTAATTATGTATTTTTGTCCCAGGAAGACAATTTTTGTAGCTTCTAGATTGTCCTTTCATTATCCAATATAGAATTCAGTTCCTGACACACTTGATGGGTATCCTGTTCCTAAACCTTCGCACAACCGGAAGTCGGACATCCTACAATTTCTCAATTTCAAAGAAGTGGACGATGATGCCAGAAACGTAGGTAATCAAAGCTGCATTTTTTGTTATGTGTAAGTATGGATTCACTGTGTTCTGATTTTCAATGATTTAGGTGGTTCCCGGTGACTTCAGTACAATAGAGGACCTCAGCAGACGACTCACAGCGGCCTACCCAAAGACGCTGACAAAGGTCCGCGCGTTGCTTGTATGGTTGTCTGCTCAACCTATTCTCAATCAAAAGTGGTCCACTTCCGTTCAAGCCGAATCTCCAGAGGGCATACTCGGCATGATGCAAAGAGGAGAGATGTCGTATGCCGCTTTCTTTGCCATGCTTTGTAGGTATGTTTATTCAACTGAGAGAAGCATTAGTGGGGATAATGCTTTCTAAAACTATAAAGGTTACGTGGGTTATTTTTTCACAGGGCAGTTGATATTCAATGTGTCATAATACATGGAATCGCTAAAAGTGTCACCTATGAAGTTGGGGAGACTAACACAGACGGATTGACCAATTCATGGAACGCGGTCTTCGTCGGAGGGTCGTGGCGACTTATATTTCCACTCTGGGCATGTCGACGTGTCGTCGGCCATAGTACAGGGAAATGGACCCTGATAGAGCCGAAAGGTAGTCGTCGTACAAAGTTTGGTGCCTTGAAGAGTTCGTTTGAATTTTCACTGAATAAACTTACATGTAATATATATACATCCCATGGTACATGAGGTAAGATCAATAATGTTATCTTTTGTCTTTATTTCGTAGATATTGGTAAACTAGAACCAAAGAGAACGACAGGCGGGGCTGTGATACAGCAGCTGAACGAGTTTTTCTTCCTCACAGATCCCGATGTTTTTCAGTACCACTGCTTCCCAAATGACCCACTGTGGCAGTTGGTGCCCAAGGTTATCTCTTTGGAGAAGTTTCTTTCACTTCCGTTTTTAAGACAGGACTTTTTCGAAAACAAACTAAAACTGATGAGCACCTCCTCTTGTTGCCTCGAAGCCACTCGAGGAGAATGTGACGTAGTCATAAAAACACCGGATAATTTGTCAGTAACGTTTTCCTTTGAGTTGCAATTCAGCAGCAAAAACTCGGATTCTAAACCACCATCTAAAGGACAGCTTCAGAATTGTGTAGCTATGGTCCATCAGGATAACAAGGTGTCATTTTCAGTAAGGTGCCCTGCTGAAGGACTTTATAAACTGAAAATATATGGTGGTCGGGAAGGTGACAAGCGGTGGTTATATTCTAGTTGTATCGTGTGTTCTGAAGTTAGCGACCATATCATTCCTTATCCCACAGCCCCAGACATCGGGTTTGGGCCCCAGAAACTGACAGAGGAGGCAGGACTTGTAGCAATGTCTCACAAGTCTGGAAGTGTGCAAGTTCATAGAAATAAAACATGTGAAATCAGTTTTACATTGACGAAATTCGTATTAGTTCATTCTACCTTACATAGATTTGATGTACCCAGTAACAGTCTTGCGCAGTATGTCTCACAGCGCATACAAAACGATAACTTGCGCATTGACGTCACGCCACCACAAGATGGCGAATACACTCTCCACATCAACTGCAAAGAGAAGGGGCCAACAAAGGGATTCATGAACGTTTGCAATTATCTCCTGAATACTGAGGTCAAGAATACAAGATCTTGGGAGGTATGTTGTCATTGCTTTTAATGATGAAGCATGCTTAAGGCATTTGTATATTCAGTCTTGTGATCTTTAAAATTATGGTCCAGAATGCGCGGGAAAAAGTGGCGAGGCAGGATCTGAGAGCGAAAACTTTGTCAGTGACCACCAAGAATGCAGAAGAACTCCAGAATGCGATTGAAAAGGCCAACAAACTTTGTTTAGAAGACAAGGGAGATCTCAAGTTCGCCCATGAACGTTTAGATTTACTTCAGCTACAAAAAGGTAATTCAAAGATAGAATTTGAATTTTTCTTCTTAGGAAGTTTAACTAAAGTCTTAGTTTTTGTTTTAGCTCTGGAAGATGGTATAAACAGAAGAAATTTAGATATTCTTGAACCAGCTATCAAAGCCGCAAAAATATCGGATCAAGAGTATAAACTTTCGGACCGTATAAAGGAAGCAGAGGAACTTCGGGACCACTTACTAACTCTGAAGAGATTTGCACACGACGTACTCGATATGAAGCAGACGACAATATCGGAAATCCATCGCTATTCCATTCCAACCCCTCTGATATTTAACGTCATGAAAGCAACATTTCTACTGCTGGGAGAACACCCACAGAACTTGGAAGTATGTCTTGAAGTTTGACAGAAACATTGCAACAATCATCTTTTTTTTTTTGGTTAATTTTTTGGGTTTGTTTTTGTTCGGGGGGATGTGTTGGAATCGTAATGGTCTGCCTGTATGTCCGTGGGCATGATTTGGACAGGACATATTGTAAAAACTAGTGCATCGATCTTTTTCTGAAAATGTGTACTTTTTTAATTCACAATATAGGCCCTAAAAAAATTAACGTAATATTTCATAATGATTAGAACGTTTTTCTGCGTTTTACGAGTGATTTTTCAACTTTATGGACTAAACTATTTTGTATAAATTTTGTTACGACGGGATGTTTGAGAGAGACTTGTGCATACGTTTATAATGGAGGGGTGGGGGGGGGTGCATTAGGGATGTTCGTCAGTTTCTCCATATATTCGTCCACCCCACTTTGTGTCAAGTTCATTGCTACAAATGTTGCTCATGGTTGGGCCATAAGCCTCATCTTAAGTATTTGACCAAGGTCAAGGTTTCATTCAATTTTTTTAAAGACAGAGGTGGGGGGGGGGGGGGGGGGGGTCACAGCATCATCAACATAAAAAATTATTCAAAAGAGACCCCGTCTAATAAGGAAGTTAGTCCTTCTTTGACAGCTTCAGTTGAAACCTTGCTCTGTTTTTTAACAACACAAATTCTTTGACAGGTTTGGGAGGACATACAAGTACTGATGAGACAGACAGGAAGACAGAGTCTGTTATACAAGGTCCGGAAGTTTGACACTCTGGGAACAGACAAAGAGTTGGCCACGAGAGTTCTCCACATTCTGGAGCCATACACTGTGGAGCAAGTCAGCAGCGCCAGTGCTGGAGCCGGTACCTTCTATAACTGGGTAGGTCATATACTGTATTATTACCTATACTGATTGCCAGTTCATTGCATGTTTAAACATCGATGTTACATGCATTTCTATGGTCAGGTTACTTTTAGTGTTGTTTAAGCAAAACGTATTTCTGAAACTGATTTCTCGCTACAGGCAAAGAACATAGCCACAGAAGTCATTGAACGGAAACAGGGTAAAGCAAAACCATCCAAAACTAAAAAAAAAATAGGAGGCATCAGTAGCACACAAGAAATGAGACCACTACTGCCATAAAACTTGTTTCAGTTTTAAAAAGATGTTTAAAATGAAGAGGAAATTAATCATTTGTTATTTATCGGTCTTGTTAATCTGAATTTTTGAAAGTAACTGTTTTCCTCCGCAGCAATTCAATGTATAATTTCGTTGTATTTGTTATTCTGTGCCAAATATTAGAGAGGTTGAGATTTTCCCCTTAGACGTAAAAATCTCAACCTCTATTATTTCATGAAATTTCATATACCTGTAATTGTGAATATGAATAAATTTTATAAAAATCGTTTGTTTTTTTAAATATGACCTCATGATAGGTGCCAAAACAATATCATCGTTTGCAGTTCTTTTCTGAAAGATACAATACCATATACCAGGGAATTTTAACACAATGCAAAAATGGTATTGGTGGTAGTACAAAAAAAAAATGACAAATTTAACTGGCAACATTTTCACAAAACTCAAAAACCTGTAAAAAAGATAAAACTCCAAGGCCAAAATGAATTGCAATCCTCTTACACAGTAAACTGACCTGAAAGAAACATCAATTACTATGATTTTGTTATTTAATACTTGTAAGCACAGAAGGATCCATCAGAATACTAGTACATTCCCATTACTGTTGGATAAAAAGAACACTATTTAATTTTCGTTTGCAACAAGCCGTTTATTTTTATTCACATACATATTAAGTGTTAATTAAGAACACACTAGGGATCCACATGTTCTCTGTCACTGGTTTGTACTATACACGTACTGACAACTGTATTACGTTGATGAGCATCTAGTGTCAATGAAAAGCAATTGTTTCATGTTTTGTCCACTAGCTGATTCACAACACCAGTATTGAAATAATCAACATTTCACAAATTATCTCTTGTTCTTGATGGTTGATGGCTGATATCTTGTTCTTGGATTATTTCTTCTTCTTGATGATAGATTTCTTGTTCTTAATCCTCTCTTCCAGCTCATCTTCATCCAGTTCTTCCTTCTCCTTCCTCTTCGCCTCAACTGGAACTCGGAATCGTGCCAGCAGAATCTGTCTCTTTTTCTCATGGGCTAGAATAAGTTCCTCTTTTTCAGCCATTTCTGCCATTTTTAACTCAATCTCCTGTTGTTTTCTTAGTCTTGACTCTTCTTTCATTTGCTCTTTGTACATATTCAACATTTCAGTTTTCCATTCTTGATAACATTTTTCCTGAGAAGACATTTCTTGTGCTTCTAAGTTTTTCATTTGTTCTTGAACATTGTTCAAAATGTCTGAATAGATCTCCTGATCAGAAACTCCACCAAAAGACTGCAGCTCCTCTGTCAATTTCTACAGAATGAAAGAAAATCAACCAAATAAACTAAAGAAAGGTTAGAATGTAGGTGGTTTCATACCTTCAAGACAGAACCCGCTTAGAGAGAAGATTTCATAAAAGTCACTTTAAAGAAGTCTGGTTCATCATCCATTATTTGATTGGTTCCAGATAAAAAGTTGAAAGATGGAACCAACCATCATTTTACCAACATGAAGACAGAAAAACTTTAAACTATTAAACTTGTTTGCAAACAAACAAATATACTGAAGCTATAATTGTTCACATATAAACTGTAATTTCAAAAGCCTGCACTTTCATTAATTTTTAATGTTAGGTGAATCAAAGTCAAAGCTGTACAAACTGCATTGGGTGATTAAACATCTACTTCTGATATGTCCAACTTATAATTAACATCTATTATCAAGGTTACCTTTAATCCTCAACATTGTGAAGATGTTTACAAGGCATATACTTTGTCTTCATATCAATAAAAATTCAACCAACTAATATCACATATTGGTCGGAACTGATGTGGTAAAAGTTCAGAAACACTTGCCTCAAATCTTTCCATACATGCTGCCTTGTCTTCCTCCGTTAGGTACAACTTCCGAGCAACGTAATCCTGTGTCTGTTGTCCCAGTTCTAGTTCCGCTTCCTCCGGATCTCTGGTGGGACTCCATTCCAAGTGATGCTTAAATGTCTCAATCTGAAATACAGACCACAAAAATTTGTATTTTGATGTTTTGCTCGTCAGAATACAGAAGTATGAAGAATCCCACTTTAAATATGGTGGTCATAAAAAAGATCTTTACAGATAATTGTTTTGCCCTTGGTTCTCATCAATAAAATTGGTGCAAGGTACAGGCACTCAGTGGATGAAGTACAGTGTATTTGCCAAGGAAAGAGAAAATATTCATGATATCATAATAGAGCTGGCCGACCAGATATACTAATCATTATAGGGCACCTACTGAGGGCCCTTATAATGTCTACAACTATACAAGAATTTTTTAACCATCATAGAGGATTGTAACAATTGCAGTCTAACAGTATACATTGTTATCAATGTAGTCTCGATTTATGAACGGCCTGTAATATTTAAATTTAGATAAGGCACACAAAAATCATTCCCCATTCCTCATTTTTATGTGCAATGTGTGTAGACAACTTGTCACAAAATGCATATACAAACTTAACATCAAATACAGCTGAGCTTAAAAGTACAGATATTGAGGTATTAAGAAGATATTCGGCACACCTGCTTCTGACATAACACAGGTGTGTTGTTTGTTTTGGCGGCTGCAATCCAGGTCTCCAATAAATCCAAGGCTTTAGTGAACTTGTTGTAAAGTCCTAGCCCCACAAACTGCAGGGAATGGCTGACTAAATCTTTGGTGGAGGAGTCTCTGCCAAGAACAACACCTGCTCTCCCAAGGTAATACAGGGATTTACCAAGTTTGAAATGTTCTTTCTTGATGTCAAAATGGTCATCATAAACAGGACGGTGTATAATTCTGACTCTTGTCCACTCTTCTTCCTACCAACATAAACAAGAACCATTTATATCATGATATATATTTCAAGTACATAAGTTACATGCTAAAATAAAGTTTTTTTCCTGATTTTGTAAAAAAAAAAGAAAAAAAAAAAGAAAAGCTATCATGTAGAAAGGAAAATCAGGGAACACTGAACAAGTGTATTAAAAACTTTAAATTTCTTAGAATTCATTGCATTTAATTAATATGGATTACCTCATCAGCAACTATAGGGGCATCCTCTGGTGGTTGAACGTCTCCGATCTCTTGTAAACGTTTGACACAGCAATATAAGGACATACAGTTTGTGAATGGATGACTCGTGTCCTCCTGTAACATCATTTCATACGCTACCATGGCTGCCTCTGTAAACAAAATGAACCGTATATTAAAATCACATCAATAACGACAAAAGATGAAAACAACACTGAATTATTGGATTCCAGCTCACACAATTTGATCCCTCAGGTGAATAAATAATATACCTCGTAATTGAATGGTATTAAAATGCCAAACTTTGACAGAAAAAGTTATTTGTTTATTATTATTCTGATACTGTATCATAATACTTGAAATCTTATTATTAATTAGAAACTTTGAGTGAAACGAAATAAAAGTTGTTCTTATCTATCCAAGAAAAATAATTGAAATATTTTCCCCTTTCCAAATATCTTCATGACTTCATTACAGGTTTAGCTCAGGCCACTAGAAATTTTGAGTTCTCCCTTTTTGCACTAGTAATAAGAAGGACCTGAGAGGAATTCATATTTTTAGATGCTGGAGTCATAGATCTTACCTTCTGTCATATCCTGCTGTAGAAAATGGCTCATTAACAAGTTGGCTGTGTAGTTATCTAACAGAAGGCCATAACCCAGCTAAAAATAACATAGATTTATTAAAATCAATCTTCAGAGAAACAAAACCTAGAGGTTTGCCAGCCTCTTCTTTATAGGGTCAAAAGACAGTCATATACTGAATTGATGAAACATATGGATTCCACATGAACTGTCTCTCCAAATTCTTTATCTTTTGCACATTATTAATCAATTAGGAAAAATGTTATCAAAGGATAATAGACTGTTTTTGATCCTCTAACCTTGTCTTTTATAAGAGGAACAAGACGATCAGGGATTTCCAGGTCTATATAAGATCTAACGATAGCATTAACAATAGAATCTCGCACTGGGAAACCATCATCTGAATGTCGAAACCTGACAAAAACAAATCAACAAATTTTTTATACCAGTACTCATTCATTATTGGTAATAGTAAACATTTACAACCTGTAAAGTAATTTTATGCAATTTTATTTAGTTTTTTTGTATCATCCCGTTTGACTTCAATCCCTAAACTTTAAGTTTATGCAAA
The DNA here is from genome assembly GCA_016163765.1 of Magallana hongkongensis. Lineage (NCBI taxonomy): Eukaryota > Metazoa > Mollusca > Bivalvia > Ostreida > Ostreidae > Magallana > Magallana hongkongensis. The sequence continues at coordinate 59,104,089 of WFKH01006014.1, read as the reverse complement.
TTAATCTGACACAGATATAATGAAGGTTGAACCTAAGTTATATGAGTACATAACTTTTCATGTTTTCATTCAGCCAACTTTTTTGGTATAGCTAGTATTATATACTCTATAGTTAGGCCATATAAAATTAATATTTAGATTCTCATCCTGATTTGCAAAAAATAGGGAACGTGTGGGCGGATTTTATTTCTTATTTTTTATTTTTATAAAGACACCTTTTTCACCGTTCATGTTCTAGAAATAACAACTGCTCTATTCTTTTAAGTTGTTAATGCTAATATGAGTACACAAACCCACATGTAATCTTTTAATTCCATTTTATTTCGACTTAACTGGTAATGCATGGAGACATTTGTATCCTTATAATAACAAACATGACTGAAATCAAACGGTAATCCACATGTTAAGGCAGCCATTAAAATGTTTTGAATTTTTTTCTCACAATTTTTTTTTTCAAAATAAAATAAAATGCATCGGGGCGGGCTATTTTCAGAGGGGCGGGCGGGGATAAAAATCTTAAAATTAATTTTATGTGGCCTTATCCAGAATTTTCTTTGACATGCACTGGTCTGAAATTACTTTTAGTAAGTATGAAAGATAAAAATCATGAGATAAAATGTCTTCTTACCTGTACATGATATCCTCTGTTAGTTCTATATTTTCCATTGATACATTCTGCAAACTTTTCACCAGCTGTTCATGTAACAATAACACAATGAAGTAAAATAATTTATAAAATGATGCCTGCAAAAATTGGATCAGTTTGGAAAACTATTTTAACAATATTCCTAGTGAACAAAAGCACATAATAGTATCTAGAGTGGAAAAATCAAGCATGATGTAATGCATACTCATATACACCACTTTCAATCCTTAATACAACGAACTTTCTGTTGACAAATTGTCATCCTTACCATTTCCATGTCAATGACGCTGCTCTTTCCAAACTTTTCAAAGTTTTCAATCATTTTTAATGATAGTCGTCCTAAGAGAAATGAAACACTGTACAGTAATGTTGTATTCAACATTAACATTGCTTTCAATCATTTTAATATAAGCTAATAAAAGAATACTGTTCAGAAAAACAATATAAAATCAATCAATACTTGAAATCTAAATGCAAATAAAATTCAATGTGTACATGTTCAACATTTAGCTTGACAAAATCTTACCAAACGGCACATTCTCCACAGTTGCTGGCCATCTGTTTTCCCAAGTATCTTGTAACGCATAATTACTGGACAAAAGATTGCGCCGAGAAACTGTGAAATAATAAAAATACGTTTGTCTAATGTCTTCGGCAGAGGAAATTCGAACTAATACATTATCAATAAAATATGAATCACAAAATATAAGAATTATCAAACTCAAAAGCTGAATATAAGTCAAAAGCTTCTATTTCAACTTTACCATGTCTGAATTTGTTGCATGCATTGCATAATACAATAGATCGTCGACAATGTCGCCACATGACGAGAAAGTGAAAGTACAAAAAAATGCAATGATAAGTCGTACACAGTTTAGAAAAGCTGACTGACCCCCACCCCCCCCCCCCCCCCCCCCCCCCCCTCCTTGAATACCATTAGACTGGCCGAGTTCTCTCATCGTTGAATATTTGTTTTTTAATACGTTCGATATCATTATCACAAATCAAACGGACAAAAATCAGCAAAAAAAAAATACAATCGAATGAATGCCACCTAATCTACATATATGGCCAGAAATTAGTCCTGACTTTTACCCCTTTCTATTTGTAACCAGTAACATTGGTTACATCGGTAACAATGCTTGATTATGAATAATTTTCAAACTTTGATGTACTTGTGACAGGTTACAGTGGTTACTGGTAACATTGGTTACAAAATAGGGTTAGGTTAGGGTTAGGGTTAGGTTTAGGGTTAGTTTGGGGTTAGGGTTAGGTTAGGGTTAGGATTAGGGTTAGTTTAGGGTTAGGATTAGGGTTAGGGTAACCATTGTTACCAATGTAACCAATTTAAAAAAGACCTCCTGTAAATCATGAAAATGACTGTCACCACTGTTACCCTATGTCACTAAGAGAATATAGCTGTAACCATTGTAACCAAATAAAATAAGACCCTCTGCTAAACAGGAATAGGCTTGACACCTCTGTTACCTCTTGTGACAAATAGATTATAGCTGTTACCATTGTAACCAAATAAAATAAGACCCCCTGCTAAACAGAAATAGGCTCGTCACCTCTGTTACCTTTTGTCACCAATAGAATATAGTTGTAACCATTGTTACTGGATGAAATTATTAAACCATCCAGCGGAAAGAAAATAAACAGTTCTGTCATAGGTTATGTTACTTTTGTCACCAGAAAACAGTGTCTTGTTACTGGTTACAAATGAAATAGGGTAAAAGTCAGGACTAATTTCTGGCCATATTATGCCATCCCCCAACCCCCAAGAAAATTAGACAAAATTAATTCCATCAACATGGGTCTCCCACTTGAAAATATATCTTTCTATCAGGTAACTATCACAAATCAACAGATATAAACACGCATTATTTTTTTGTACATTAAATAAAATTTATTCATTATTAATTAGGTGAGTATTTTCTTCATACTGTAACCAAAAATACACACATAAAAATCTTAATCTTTGGTAGATATGGTAATTAAAACAAAGCAAATTTAAAATCCTAGTATATGAATATTGAAACATAAAGAGTGCACGTACATTTTTTTTGTACATGCGGTTTTTTTTATTTCCATGTTTCAAAAGCAATCCGTCCGCGGACGCTAAACATAGAAAAAACTTGGAATGGCCTAATTTTGAGAAATACTCACAAATCCTCTTCACAAGGATCAATGTGCCTCTTTCCTCTTTACATGCAAATGATAGAAAAACGTCAGTGGTTAACGACAAGCTAGAGTTTATTTAAGGAGTCATGGATTTGTTTGGATCTTCTTTAAAATAGGAGTTTCTATACTTAAATCATCCGCATTTGATTTTGAAAGTAAAAGAATAGAGAAATTTTAAATTTGTAACATATGCTCATGATGTTTTTCAATTTTCATCACAGTGTTGCATATAAAATGACTCCATTGAAACATTTTACATATGTTTTCTAAAAACAGCATTAATTGATTCCAACTCCAAGATATTTTTGGACAATCATGTATTGATTTAATCTTTTTTTTTGTGCGAGTTCTATGTGTAGATTAAAGCAAATAGTATACGCGCAGCATCTGTAGCAACACCCGACACATCATCGGTAATTCAGGACAGAGACTGCTATTTGGAAAGTTTTAGAAGCATTTTCCACAGATAAAATAGATATAACAATATTGTTTTACAACCTGTCTTGGGTTGTACAAGAAATAAGGTGAATAGTAAACAATTTTGCAAAAAAACAAAAAACAAAAAAAAACCAATATAACATTAATACAACTCACATTCGGGTTTTCCCTCATTAACTCATGTCCCAATCATCTTTATTTTCTTGAATTTAAATTTTAATAAGGTATGTACCACATTAATAAGAAAATTAAAGCGGGTATGGTATAAGTTACGGGGGGGGGGGGGTCCTGTCTTATTAAAAAGTTTCTTACATAACTTAAAATAGCGACTAGGATGTAAGGTCATAAACTAAAGAGCATCGTATCTATCGCAGTAAAGTTTAACATGTGGATATTTTACAGCTCAAATGGAGTTATTTCTTATTGTCAAGTAGCACGAAAACATAACACTCGGCATGGTGAGGGATGAGAAGCGCATGGGAAGTGTCCAGGTTGCGATCAGAGGAGCCCTATATAAGCGTCGTACCTAGCCACTGACTCCACAGCTTCCTGTCCAGCAACTTCAAACATGTGGGCCCTAGCTTTTCTTTTCATCGGAGGTAGGACATTTCATATTTGAAAAAAAAAATTATTTTCTTTTTTCATTTCAAACAGCAAAAAGCTCAATTTTTTCTCTCTCTAAAAATCTTTTCTTTTCTCCCAGTTATATTGGGAAAAAAATTAGGAGTTGCTTTCTAGTTGTTAACTCTAAACTTCACGCGGCAGTAAGTTAATCTGTCTTTGTCGTTTATCACAGCATGTACCGCCACTCCGCTCACCAAAATCGTGGGCGGAAGTGACGCCACCGCTCACGACTGGCCGTGGCAGATCTCCCTCCAGTTCCAGGGATCGACCGGAGGGTACGGACACATCTGTGGGGCCTCCCTCATCTCCGCCAACTACGCCCTTACTGCTGCCCACTGCGTCTCCCATGAGTAGGTGTACGCAATAGGTTGAAGCGTCAGCTATTGATCGAAAAGTCACGAGTTCGAAACCTACTGGCGATTTTACCAATTTTATTTGAATAAGATTTTATAAAGCATTTCATGTTCAAAAATTGTATTATCTAAATATAATTTAAACGGTTTATGTCTGATCTTGTTCGTCCTTTACAAATGTAATAATGTAGAAGCTTTTCTTTCCCCTAGTTCGACCGTCTCAAAATACAGACTGCTGCTGGGAGAACAGGACTTTAACGTCAATACAGGAACAGAACAGACGAGAACCATCTCCAGCATCTTAATGGTCTCTCTCCCTCATACGTTCTCCCCCCCCCTCTCTCTCTCTCTTTCTCTCTCTCTCTCTCTCTCTCTCTCTCTCTCTCTCTCTCTCTCATTACAATATTCACCGTTTTCTTATTTAGCATCCCCAGTACAGCGAAAGCTCCGGGGGATTCCCGAATGACATCGCCATTCTGAGGCTGTCAACTCCCGCCACATTAAACGAATACGTTAAAGTCGCCCGTCTGCCTTCCTCTACAAGCACGACCTTCTACAATGGAAGAACCTGTTTCATCACTGGATGGGGACGTTTGACCGGAGGTAGATTACAAATACTCATATCAGAGGGATAGTTGCTTAGTACAAGTATCGCTATTTTATTTGGATGGTTTACCTAACAAAAATGAATAGTATTATAATTATATTTATCAATCACAGCGACGAAAGACTTGTTAAATAACATTGTGTCTGCAAAGCGCTTCTTTTAAGCATTAGTCGAAAAAAAAATATATTGACTTGATGTCACCTTTTACTGTAACAACTGATAAGCAAATGTAAAGGTGTAATTTTCGTATACTAGTGCCGTATTTAGCACTTCTTATGCGAGTACTTTTAGTCCTTTGATGATTTGCATTGTAAGGTGGAAGTCTCCCCAACGTCCTCCAGGAGGCCCAGACCACCGTCATCTCCCACAGTAACTGTCGCAGCGCCCTGGGATTGACCGGGCTCCTGTATCTCCAGGAGGGACCCCACGTCTGTGTCTACACCGGTAGCAACGGCGCCTGCAACGTAAGATATCAATATGTGGTCGTTGTAATGTAAAAAGATGTTTCATTTTTGGCTTATTTAGTATTCAACGCGCTTACTCAAGCCTACAATTTGATATTTCATAAAAATGTGAGGAATTTTGTCCTTTTTCACACTTTAAAAAAAAAAAATTCCTCGTTGCAGGGCGACTCTGGTGGCCCATTGGTCTGTAACGTTAACGGTGTCTGGGAATTGGCCGGTGCCACCTCCTGGGGTCTCCAGAACTGCCCCACGTCCAGCCCCACCGTCTACACCCGCGTGTCCAACTACCTGTCCTGGATCAGCGCCAACTCTGACGCTTTGTAAACCGGATATATATCGTTGTATGATATAAACTTAATAAATACGGCATACATTCACCATTTATGTTCGTTGGTTTTGTTGACATATATAGTTCCAAGTATACTTACTATTAATAACCGAACAAATCATTAATTGATAGATATTTAATTCATTCTTGCAATTAAGAATCAACCTGAATTTAAACAAAAATTTTCGTCATAAATGCATTTTACGCAATCATTAATCATTGATGAAGTTCCCAATGGTTATGATTCTGTCATTAAAAACGTTAGATTTTTTTTTGTTCGGTATAAAACATGTGGACATTTCACAGTCATATACTTGCCAAGCACACATGAGAACAAACGGGCAATAAATCACGCGAAGATATAGTAACAGCGAAGTACTAATATATTGTATTGGGAATATTTGTGATCAGATCAGATGGTCTATGAAGTTAAATATCAATGACCTGGGTGAACCAGAAGAATACAACCATAAACTAATAAACATTTTAATTTTTTTTTTAAATTAAGAAAAACTGGCTTAACAACAAACAAAATACTTTTTTTGGTAAAACATCTAGTATCGGTCGTGATACAGTCCACAAAAACTTCGTATTAGTATAAAATAAGGCAATTTTCAACCTTATTTTATGAGAAGTATTTGAATCAAAATGAACAATAAATAGAAAATACAAATCTAACAAGTTGATTTTGTCCGCTAGTGATTCCGTCTGTTGTTCATATGCGGGCAAATATTGAACTTGTTAGGTCTGGTTCCGTCACAGTAACTGGATATAAGAATTGAAGGAGCATCTACTATTTTTTTATATACAAGTACAATATTTTAACACGCGAATCATATTGCTGCGAGACGTTTCACAATTTCTGTTCACATTGTAACAATCATTGATTTATTAACCTTGCATTATATGAACCCTTTGAAAAGCAAAACATTCATTTCTGTATGAACTGTTCAAGGAGTAAAGAGGTCATGTTTCTGACGTCACATTGATAACAATATTGCACATCTTAGAGTTCAACTGATGCATTATTATGCACTGAATTACTTTCATATTTCAATGATCTGACTTGTTCAACTGAACGAAAATACAGGAATTGAGTTTCTCAACGTAAAAATAAGAATATTTTTGGCAGCAGAGAGGAACAACACTTCATACCAGAAAATTTTTCATGAAGCACTTATGCTGATGCAATGCATCCATGTTCATAACCTTAAAATTCGGCAAAATTGAAATTAAAATAACCCTTACTTCTTCTCCAGGTATCTTTTCATCTCCATCTCACCTACAGAGGTGACATAATTGTGATATTTAGGTTAGATGAATTTTTCAGTCACTCTTGCACTTAATCAACACTGGAGAGATGTATGCAAATTTTTCAGCATATGGGTGTTTGTCGTCCTAATGCTTATGGTTGAATACATAATTGTATTCCACTACATGTACAATTATATTTATGTATGTTTACAAGTATAAGAGGAAATATCCAATTATTATTTGAAATGTTTTATTTGCAATTGCCATTCTCTTATTATCAAAAAAGAATAAGAAGAATGACGAAAATTCAATAAAAAAAAAAAAATACAACATATCACAATGTCTTGATAGTATAAAGCTGAGAATCCTTTCACCAAAACATCTGACACAAATATCTAATCCACTCACTCTGTACTTCCAATCATTTGTTCTGCTCTGTGTACTGGTACTATAGTAGTATGTGGCTATGAGTTTCTTATGCTCCAATGTGTTCTTGTCTTATTACCAGTATGTGGTTTCTCCAAAAGATTTCATGACATGGTTTTCTCATATGGCTTTGATTGACTCCACAGTGAACTGTTCAAGTTTTGTTCCAAAGTCTGTCATTTGATCAAAACTAGCACCGAGTCCGGACAGGTGATAGAAATATGTCTCTTTCTCTACCTGGACCACTAAGTTTGACACACTGTGTTCTTTTAATATGTTGGTTACCTGAAAACATAATACACAATGACATCAAAATTGCCATTGCTGGTAGAGTAAATATTTACATGCATATATTACATGTACATGTGTGGATCCAGAAATTTTTTTAAGGGGGTATAAGGGATGATCTTGTTTTCCAGGGGTGGGGTGGGTGGGTTCAAGGCAAAGGCCTATTTTTTTAGAATTTCACTGTAATTTAACAAATTTGCTTTTTCCGGGGGGGGGGGGGTCCCAAGACCTTCCACCCCCCTCTAGATCCAAACAAGTATTACTTGTAATACGCTTGTTCCATCTTTGGGTACCTACCTGAGCTACAATCTTTTGTTCACTGACTTCTGTAGACACCTGTACGTGTAGAGTACCATGGATCTTTGAGGAGGTATGGTTCCAGATGTGTGGATGTCGATAGGTTAATACTCCATCAAGGGACATAATCTGAAGAATAACAAACCCTTGATAAAACATATTCAACAACCATTACATTACAGCAATATTATAAATGACCAATAAGAAGTTGTCATCAAATGGGGATATGATGAAACTGAAACCTTTCTCACCTTCTGTAGTATGTCTGGGATCTCCGCCTCTAGATCTGACGGCGTCCGTAGGAGGAGGATGGTGGATGTTTCCTTCAGCAGAGGAAACACACTCAGGAGGATCATGGTGGCAATGAACAGAGAGCAGATGGGGTCAGCAATGTTCCAACCAAAATTCTCTATCAGGAGTGATGATATTATGACCCCAACACTGCCCAGAGTATCGGCCAGAACATGTAGAAATACACCTACAATGCAAAGTAATGAGGTGAGAGAAAAGTCAAGTAAACTGAAAATATTCATATCATGTATAGTTTTATTTAGATGAGCAAACACTAGCCAAATACATGTACCACTTTCCCACTGACACACCTGAACTTGCAAGCAGGAGACAAAACAAGAGATCCAGGGGCCACATCGCTCACCTGAGCAACAATAGCCTTAACTCTTATCAAATTATCATAACAGTAACAAAATCAAAATATCTTGACAACTAAGTACGGTAGATCTTGCTAAAAAAATTTAAAATATCTGCCGATTTTTATCCACATATTTTTATGGTAAATACCAAGCCCCTTTTGTTGTATCTGTAAGAAGATTTTTCTCTATTCCTATATACCCCCCCCACCCACTTTGTGGCCCCACCCTATCCCAGGGGACCATGATTTAAACAAACCTAAATCTGCACTATCTGAGGATGCTTCCACTCAAATTGGAGCATTTTTGAGAAGATTTTTTTAAAAAGATTTTCTCTATATATTCCTATGTAAAAATTCATCCCCCCATT
>WFKH01006014.1:59007241-59069534 GCA_016163765.1 Magallana hongkongensis | reverse complement strand
AAAAAAGTATCTTTCCTGTTTTCTGTTACACAAGCTATAATGCTAATTCAAGCTAAATAGGTTTATCAAGAGATTGTACTGGACCTGGTAAATAGAAGTATTTCTGTTCCTATCTGAATCAGTTGTAATATAATCTAAATCCATATACCATTCATAGAAAGAGTTCAGAATTTTTTAACACACTGATATAGATTGGTAAGTACTATGGTCGGTAGCAAACCTATTAATTATGGTATCTGACAAGATGGGAATCGGCTATGAATGATTTTGACTATTCCATGATAAAGATTATTCTTACCCTGATGAATGATATATTGCATGTTTTGGAAGTAAACTGCCATGGTAGTTGGTTTCCGACATGGTATAACTGCAGTCTTATAGAATTTTTTTATTTATATGTTACGTGGGGAAATGCATCGTTTACATTCCGGAAGTATCTCATGTTGATTCAAAGTTAGGCAATGTTTAGTTTCGCATTCTGAAGAGGTTAACTCGTACATAAATTGGTACATCAGATTTTGTTTAATTAGATCATTGTCTGCATAATTGACAATAATAATAATAATAATAATGAAAATCTGTAGGCAAATTTAAACTTTTCTATATTATTTCTTATTAAATATTCTCTTAGATATATATAGAGAATGTAATGATCTCATTCCGGAAACATATACGTCATCATTTGAGTTTTATCTGTTTTTAAAAATGGCAGCCTCCATGTGAATGAAAATAATATTTTATTCCTAATTCAGTTTCGTCGCAGAATGTAAATTTTTGAAGCTCTAAGAATAACCCTTGAATATTTTCAAGCCTGTTTATACCAGGATAAAAATCAGACAAGGTCAATAATCATATTGGGCGTTTTGGTAAAGTTTGGAAACCATAAGAAACCTACAAGCATGTGTTACTTAACTTTGAATTAAAGTGGAGCAAAGATAAAATGGATGTATCAACTGCTGGACCATTGGTTTTGGAGACTCTCACCAATGCATGTTCTCAGAAAGCCGATGTCCTTAAACCTGCAGAACGTCAACTCCAGCAGTGGGAAACACAACCAGGGTTTTATTCCATTCTATCGGTATGAATTTTTATATGCTTACTGTTGTGACGGTCAGCCTGGTTCGATATCTGGCGCCAGATAGCTAAGTAGGTAGAGCACCTGACTAGAGATTCAGGGGGACAGGGTTGAAATCCCAGTCTGGTCAGTCGTTATTTCTCCCTTCCCTGTACAGTTTAACTCCTGCAGGTGAAAGAATCTGGGGATGTTTTAATCATCGAGGGTGATGATCATTTAATTAAGGGGAGGAATGTAACAGACCAGTTTGAACACTGGCGCCATTTGAAACACCTTAGACCTTTCACAGGAAAAACATGTTTTTCTGTGATAGGTCTTAGGTGTACCTGTAGGCAACATAGAAAGAAATAAAGAATACACAGAAGAATTCATTGGTTTTGAATAAAGTTTGGTTAACAGTAAACACTCCAAACAGAGGATAAATGTAAAGCTTAAGCTTCTCCTTCTTCCTGCACAATTGTTTATAGAGCTTGTTTCCTCAAGCTGCTCAGCTCTAGCTTATTTATTTTATTGCATCTATCTTGTTCAACAAGACTTCTTTGTTTATTTTATTGAATATTTACATACTTTTAATTTTCAGCAGAAAAAAAAACCTTTTGAAATTTTAGAAATTATTTGATTACTTGTTGTGAAGTATCATACATGCCTTAAATTAAGGTCAAAATCTGGTAAATTATGTTCCTTTCATTTGCTAGATTTTGACCCTAAGAATATTTTAGATTATACAGCTCTTGCTTAAGACTATTTTATGTTGAAGAAGAAGAAAGAAAAAAGTCAAACCAGTTCTAATTAGGTAGTCCACCAAACAAGATATCTGATATTGGCAATTATGTCAGTTTAATCACACATCTAGCTTTAAGATGTCTTAGGTAGTTAACACTTTAATAAAACTTGCACTGTAAATGGTCCCAGGATTTGGTTATGGCACCAGATTCAATGAGAAGAAGCATAATAGGGCAAACTTGAACCTTAGACTTTGGAAAGCGAACCTTTGATAATGTCATTGGTGCATGCAACAATGATTTGATAATGGTTGCAGACAGACAATAAAGTAATAGCATTCTAAAATGTCCAGGAATTGTTTATTTTTCCAAACTGTTCTTTAATTTTCAGGAAATATTCAGCAATCACAGTATTGACGTGAATGTGAGATGGCTAGCAGTATTGTATTGTAAAAATGGAGTGGAACGATACTGGAGAAAAACAGCTCCCAAGTAAGAAGTATTGCAATTCAGCCATTTTAGCATTAAATTTTTCTACTCACAAATTATAATGCATGACTAAATTAATGTATAATTAATTCACATGTTTTACTTTTAGTGCCATGTCTGAGGATGAAAAAGAAAGGCTTAAATCCAAATTGATTTCCAATTTCTCAGAGCCAGTTCCACAGGTTGGACATGAAGTTGTAAAAATTCCTTGTCATCTTTGATGCCAATATATAACAAAGAATCCTTGTAGTTTGAAAGTTTTAATCAAGACATCACAATTGAATGTATTTGATTTATGAAAAGTCAAGATGTAGTTTAAAAGTTTTAATATAGACATAGCATTAGAATGTATTTCATTAAGATGTTCAGCTTTGTATATCTTTATAATGTTGATTTAGAATTGTGCATGATTTTTAGATAGCCACCCAGCTTGCTGTCTTGGTATCCAAGATTGCCCGACTGGATTGCCCCCGGAACTGGAACGCCCTGCTCCCGGCCCTCTTTGAGGCTGTTCGGTGTGAGGACCTCCTCGTGCAAGAGAGGGCTCTCCTCATTTTACATCATGTGACTAAAACGCTGGCTTCCAAAAGACTGGCTCCTGATAAAAAACTGTTTGAAAGTGTAAGCTATACTGGTGGATCACCTTATTTGAGAATTTCTGCATGTTATAAAACTCTTACTCAATGAGTTTTTTCAATTTAATGTTTATTAGTATAAAATGAAGGTTTTTACTTGTTAAAACCCTAGTAAAACCTAGATTTATTGTAGCTGACGAGTGAGATCTTTGGATTTGTGCATGGGTTGTGGACCCGGGATCTGGACCTTTTTGCTGAACTTTCATTGGTTCATAGTGAAAATATGGGACCAGCGATGGATAGAGCAAACCTTTCTTGTAAAAGTACTGCTTTATTTAATAGTCTTCCCAATCACAAGTTTATGTTCAATGTTGTGTTTCATACAGTTATTGAATTTTTTAATAAACCAGATCCTTCAGATTTTTCCCCTATGTATTGTTGCAGTCATTAGAAAGCAGATAGCGTACGGAACCAAAGATCCCTCATCCAACCAGGATATGTCTAGCTTTTTAAACCAGATATTTGTTAGACTGAAACAAGTTCTGGGGTTTAGTAAGAAAAAATTTTACGCATAAATTTATCAATTACATGTACCAGTAATCATTTAAAATGTTCATGTGTATTCATAAGATACCCGTAACAGATTTTTGAACATGTGCTAAAAATCTTATTACTGGTATTATATCTTCTCTCAGGATTAATTTTATTCAATTTTTAGGACAGAGTATGTGGGGAAATCCTCACATTTTGGAGAAATGTCAGAAAATGATCTTGATGATGACTAAAATTGTAAGTACAAAATTTAGCTATAGGGATACACACACATGCAATACAAACTTCTATTCACAAAAATCTCTCATTTGATCAAAATACACAAAAAAAGTGCAAAAATATTGTAAAGTGTTAACTTGCTTCACCATCTTTTATCAGAAATGATTTTTGAATATCTAGACTAAACACAAATTATTGTCTATAGTGTAAGGTATATTGTACATGCGTTAACAGCATACAATTACAAACGCTAAGCTAAACTATGACTTTCAATTTTTCAATGGATGAGAAACTAGGTTAACAGTTATAGGGAAAAGCAAGAGGCAAGGTTAATAGTTATAGGGAAAAGCAAGAGGCAAGGTTAATAGTTATAGGGAAAAGCAAGAGGCAAGGTTAATAGTTATAGGAAAAAAGCAAGAGGCAAGCAGTATAATGTAGAAGTGCTCCCTTGCTTAATAATGTAAGGGAGTACATGTATTTAAACAAGAAATAGAATGATTTCAGTATTTTGTTGAAATAAAGTGAGTTCCCTGTTTGGTTTTCAGTTGCTGGATCTACTGGACATTCACCCTATCTCGTTTATACAGCTTGTTCGACCGACATTAGAGTTTGTGGTCGCATATAATTTTTCATTGTCTGAAAAAGGTAAAATCAGTTTTCAATGTCCAAGTCATGATTTAGCACAAAAATTGAGATATCCAATTAGAATGAAAAGTCTTACCTTGTTAACATGTTGAAATTGTTGAGGATATGCTTTGATTAATTACAGGTCTGCTATTTGAGAGGTTCTCGGTCAACTGTTTTAATTTGATGAGGGGAATCCTCTCCAGTGATGTGTACAGACCGATGAAATCTCCAGGTATGAATCCAAACAATGATAAACACAGAACACAAGCAAGAAGTTAAACAATTCTGACAACTGTTTTCATCAATCTCATTATTTTTCAGAACTTACTGATACTGTTAAAATGGAAGCCCACAAGATAAAAATGGATTTTTTCCAATTTGGAACCCTTCGAGAAATCTGTCATCGTTTGGTCTCACAATACTTCCTGCTAACGTCAGAGGATCTCAGTAATTGGGATGCAGACCCAGAGGGTTTCTGTGAGTCAAATTACAGTACATATGTACTTGTACATTGTAATATAAATACATTGTGTTGTAAGCATGAGTAACATTTGTACAAATTTAACATTGAGCTACACATGACAATGCTTCTACTTCAGGTTTAGAGGAGGGAGGAGATTCCTATAAGTATTCCTTGAGGGTGAGTCAAACTCTTACATGTTCTAGTATTCCTTGAGGGTGAGTCAAGCTCCTTCATGTTCTAGAAGAGGGTTATTTTGTCATGCACTTGATTTAGCAGATGTTGCTTTCCGCAAAAAATGCTAAATAGAATACACAGCCAAATGTAATATGTTTACAGTATCACATACTGTGGAATCGAGAGTTGAAAGTTACATTTTTTAGGCAAATGGACAATATCTTTGTAAGTTAAGCTGGAAGAGTCAGTAACTGAGTGGTTGAAATTTGTATTTTGTATTTTTTTTATAGCTATAGTCTCTGAGAACTTGTGTCAGATTTTTCAAAACATTGTGGCCTGGTGTTGAGTTGTAGAATTTTGTTGCAGCCAAGCTCAGAGGTCCTGTATCTGACAATGTTTAAGGAATTCCGAACGTCATTGACTCCTGTTGTCCTAGAAATGGTGCAGGCCGTCCAAAACCCCTGTGATCCAGAAGATATGGTTGCCATTCTTAGCAAGGATGCAGGTGAGTCAAATCTCATTGTCTTTGATGATGATTATGATGACATGTATGATAATGACAATAATGCTTGTGATTTTAGTATACAATGCTGTTGGACTGTCTGCATTTGACTTGTTCGATGATGTGGATTTTGACAAATGGTTCTCCACACAGCTTCTACAGGAACTTAACATTAAGCATCAGAAGTAAGTAAATACAAGCATCAGAAGAAAATTAGTACATGTAGTTTCACATAAAGGATATGTTTATATTGATTAAAAAACTATCTACAAGGGGTTGAGGACTCATTTGAATTTATTCTAGTTTAGGTCTGAATTTATTCTAGTTTTAGGTCTTTATTGATCAGATTACCGTTATGTTTAAAATTTAGGGTTACAATCCACATACTCTCTGAATCTTCATTGTTGACTTGTGAAGATGTTGTTTGATTAGATTTTATGTGATATTTGATCTACACTGTATGTATTAATTTTTTTTCAGTTACCGTATCATCCATCGCCGAATCATCTGGCTGTGTGGTCAGTGGGTAGGAGTCAAAATGTCTTCCTCTCTGCGACCCACTCTCTACCAGGCCATCATATCTCTTCTCAACCAATCAGAAGACTTAGTGGTCAGGATAGAGGCTGCAATGACCCTCAAAACTGATATCCTTTACCATGTTAAAATATTTAATGAGTATTTACAGTATGTACTTTTATGTACTTGTCAACGAGAAAAAACCCTAGTTCAAATTAGATCAGTGTCATGTAAGCAAGAATTTCATGACTGGTATTTTATGTTTTTGTAATAATTGCCGATAATAATTTTTTCTTACCGAAAGGTTATGAAATATGTGTACCTGTCAATCATAAAAACATGTATGTTTACTTCTTGGACATACATGTAAATATACAATTAGTCTCTTTGAATATCCTGAAAACCACGATCAGGGTTCATGGCCATTACATATTCATGAACCATGTATGTAGCTTTCTTAACATCATTTTACCAGTAGATGATTTCGAGTTTAATGTGGAGCAATTTTTGCCAGTAAGTTTGGAATCTAAAATCATTGAACATTAAATATATCTTATATTTAAGATGTGTGGTTCTTACTGATGTCCCATTTTCTTTTCCAGTTTTTGGATTCCATGTTTTCTCAGTTGTTTGAACTTTTAAAAGAAGTCCAGGAATGTGATACAAAGGTAATACATGTGCTATGTTTTCAGTGTATCAAACCAAGATGTACATTTGTGTATGATTCTACTTTGTCATCTCTTCATGGAAGATTGTTCCTTTGCCTTAGGGTACCTTGGGTAAGGGGTTTTGGACTTGAGGCTTGGATATACATGTACATGTATGAAGTATAAAGTAAATTTGCATTGTACAGTATCTTTTTAAGCTTTAGTTTTGGGAAGGCTGATATACATGTGAATTGTTAATCTCAAGTGTCCCCCTTGAGCAGTAAAGATGAACAAAGAGATGACTTTTCACAATATTTTATTTACTACTTGAGCGGTTATGCTACTTATTTAAGATATAACAGGATTGCATACCACACAATGACAGCAAAGTTTTGATGCCTTACAAGTAATGATATTGTTTTGATCTCTCCAGATGCAGGTGCTACATGTGATATCTTTCCTAATCGAGCGAACTGGTAGTCAAATCAAGCCCTATGCTAGTTCACTTATCCAATATTTACAGACTTTATGGCAGGAAGCACAGGAGCATAACATGCTGAAGTGTGCAATACTGACAACATTGGTGCATTTAGTACAGGTAAGGGCTACATTGTAATAATGGTACCCAATTTCTCAGAGTATATACTGGGTTCGAAAAATTTCTGTTTTAAAAACCTTAAAGAGGTTTTTGAAAAACCATAAACTGTTACAATCCATTATTATAAGTATAAATTGGGTCCATGTAACTAAAATTCCTACAGGTACAAGTACTTTGTCTCAGCACACTTGACACATTTTAGGAAAGATACCCTAATTTCACACTAATAAGGATTGATGATTGCACAAACATGCACCAACATTTGTACTATACAGCTCTAAATTTAAAATTGTCAGGGTTTTGGGCCAAACTGTACGTCGATGTACCAGTTCCTTCTCCCGGTGATTCAGGTCAGCACGGATGTGACACAGGATCAGTATGTATATCTGGCGGAGGACGGACTAGAACTCTGGTTAGAGACGCTGAAGAATTCCCCAAATCCTAATGATCATCTCCTACAGCTCTACCGGAACATGCCGGGACTTCTGGGTAAATTACCGAAATAGCTGTACTTGTACAAATAGTGACTGGCTGCAAGCCCCAGTATTATTATCTGGTATTTTCATTGTTGCATTGTTGTAATTTATCAGAATGTTAAGACATGGTCTATTTCTATTTGAAAATATATTACAGAGTCTGGAACAGAGAATCTAAGAATTAGTTTGAAGATCATTGAGGCCTATCTTCTTTTGTGTCCTAACCAGTTTATGCATGTATGTATCCAGTATTCACACTACCTCTAAAGTCTTAACACAGTCAAATCATTGAAAATCCAGTACTATAAAACATACAGATCCCATAATCCCTACCTACATGTAGATACAATTTTTTGACAGAACTTTTGTAACAGTCTGGCTTCATCACTACACAGTATGATGTCTGACATTCGAGAGGAAGGGCAGATATTAATATTACGGGTACGTACTGACCAGTACCGAGTAGATACATGTATATTCCCCAGTACTATGTTTATAACTGTGAGTAAATTAAATTCAAGAATTAACGAATTAAAAAGATTATTGCACAAACTTGTTGTACAGCTTTGCATATTTAGTTACAAGTATACAGTTTCACGCATATACATTTTGTGTAAAAATTTTTCATAGGTTGTTGAATTAGCACTAAAAGTATTTCCCAAAGAAGGACCAGATATATTTCTTAATATCTTAGTTTCGATGGTGAAATCAATTGTAGAAGAGAAGGTATGTTTATGTAATGTAACATAATGCCTCTTGCTAACTTTTCCTATCTTGGTATCTTCAACTTAATTGATACATGTAGTCAGTCATGAACGTTTGGTTTCAGCTTGTACCAAAACCTACTGACAAAGTTTTAAATTTGTAATAATAGAACGAGTCTATGTTGACTGCCATGAATTTGACTTTGTTTGGAAGAATTGTTCTACAAAACCAGGAGTTCTTGTGGAAATTTATCCAGCAGATGGCACACCACTACCACCAAGAAGTGAGTAGCATTCATATAGTCAAAGACATTACAAATGTTTTATCTATAAAAGCTTCCAGAAATTTTACACCAGTGTTTTTTCTTTACCATAGAGCTACATATTAATTGTGGTTTTATTGCCCCATTTCTTTAGATACACATTCAAGTATACATGTAATTGGTTGTTTATGATTTGCCCATTTTGGTTTGTTTCAGGCAGACAGTTTCTTTGGACATCTGCTGGATATCTGGTTTGACAATATGGATTTCATCACACAACCAGAGAGAAGAAAGCTATCTGCCTTGGCCCTAGCCTCCCTTTTGTCTGTGAACACAAGGTACCATGTCCCCTCATTTATATAATCTCCGTAAACCCAGGGTACCCTGTGTCTCTATTACGGGTGTGACAGTTAGACTTGTTCGATGACTGGTCTGTCATTATTTCTCCCATCCCATTACACATGTATGCAGGGTATATAATGTATAATCTCAGTCAACTCAAGGTACCCTGTCTCTCCCTTAACGGTCTTTTAATATTAATTCATCAATTCCATAAATGGTATCGTATTAAATCTCTAGATTTTAATATACTGTGGAATCATTTAAATTCGTGGGGGCCAATTTTTTTGGATTGTGGGTTTTTTGCGTACCTGTATTTGTGGGAACATTGTTTCATGGATGCATCGGTTTTCAGTTTCAGTATGAAAGAAAAACTTTAATTTGTTTTCATCGAGGATGTAAATTCCCATGAACACCACGAAAATTGAGCCATCATGAATTCTAATGATTCCACAGTATTTTCTTGACATTTGCAGGGTTGTAGAGAAGTTTGTGGCAGTACTACTTCATAATTTGTGATAGGATTTGATTTCTGAACTCTTGTACATGTATTTTTGTAGAGGAGAAGTTTGTTGAGATTCTGACAGAGTTGCTGTCTTTAACTTGGGTTTATTTTCTATACATTTGTAGTGTTGTAGAGGAGAAGTTTGTGGGGATAGTGACCACGTGTGTAGGCGTGTTGCATGATGTGACCCGGATACCTGTAGATGACGACCCACTTCTGCAATTAGAGTAAGGACTTGTCTTGGATTATGAGCATACTTTTTAAACAGTATTTTTGAGAAAATACAAAGTTTAACGTAAATTGAATGGAGTCAACACAGTATTGCTTGTACATGTAAATGTGGTTCACAAATTTAATGTTCAGTTAAATTACATACGTCGTTACTTGCCTGACTTCTATTTACATCATATCTTCTCTTGTTCCTACAGTTCCCTTGTAATCAGTGATACAGATCAGAGCAATGAAGGGGATGATGAGGAAGTACTCCATGAAAGGCGAAAACATCAGGTAACATTTAGCTTCATAATCATATAGATTCCTATTCTTTGTGTACTTTTTAGTTCCTTGTTCTCTACATGCTGTGTAGTTTTTCATCTACTTATTTACTGTAAACATGGTAATTTTGATGACGTAAACATAGTAATTTTGATGACCAGAATATATTTATATACATGAACATTCATAAAAGTTCCACTTTTCAAACTTCTTATCATAAATATATAATATACATACATGTACATGTATGTAACAAATGCAAACAACATCAACATTGGAACTACCGACATGGACTGTAGATTCCTAATTAAGAGGAATTAATTTCCGTGTAAAATCACGAGAAGCAACCCTCGCCGATTTTAAAATCTCGCTTTTATTTTTCAGACAGTTTTGAACTAGAGGAAATTATAACAAAATATGGCGATCGCGATTTTATATTCTCGCGATTTGATACAAAACAGCGGATTTGCAGAATTAAGTACTCGCGTAAAATAAGGAATTTACAGTATTTCATTTTCATAAAAGTGCTGTTTTTAAGGGCTCTGTGCTTTGTTTTCCAGCTATCAAAGCAGGATCCAGTGCACACTGTTCCCCTCAAAGACTACCTGATGTCTCAGCTGAGGGCATGTCAGGAACAGAGAGGTGAAAAATTCAACCAACTGATGGGACTGGTCGACCCAGAAATCGTCCAACAGCTTAAGAGCTTCACCAGGTAGCCATGGTGATGTCTCTGTGTCCCTGCCAATTGTAATTCAATCAGCTTGAACATCGCTAGTCATTTAAAACTCAACAGAAGCAAGCTTCTCCCAGCAATCACTGATTCCCAGCTAATGGAATGCTTCTAAATTCTCATCCACTTTACTGGCTGTTGTTTACTGTGATTATAGATAAATCTTCATTATCTGAGAGTGACAGTTAGGAGTATCCATTCCTAGTTCTTTGTGGGTACCTCTGTGAAGTGACGGAAGGAGTTAGAGAGACACTCCATGAGAGTCTTATTTGATTTTAGCTATTATGTAATTTACTATTGAAAATTTTAATAAATGATTAAATTATTCTTCAAGGAATTTTTTTGAAAGATGTATTTCATATACCTCCAAGATACAATGCCAAGCAGTGGATCTATCATGAATACAAAAATAATCTGTCTGTGTAATTCATAAATATCTGATGAAATTAATTATGACAATCATTAAGTTCCTCTCAAAAGGAAAAGAATTATATATGTGTTTGATGAAGTGGTACAAGATGCACTGTGTGGATATACGTGTACTTTATACAATTACGAAGTACCAATATATAGAATCCTCTGCAAATCCAAGTTTTCATCAAATGCAAAATAATACTGTATACAGGGAAACATTCGCCCCCGTTTTATTTTCGCCCCATTTGCCCTCATCAGCAGGCAAATTAAAAACAATTTTAAAATAACTGTGTTAATTTAATAGAGTATATATTTCTAATTTTGTCTGGGCGAATTCAAGACAGGGCGAAACCGTCTGCAAGTGTAGAAGGGCGAAAAAATAACATGGGGCTAAAATAACCCTGTATACAGTAATACTAAAGTCCTTGAGATATCTACAGATTGAACTAAATACCGGTACATGTATTTCAAAATCACAAATGCACATTTTCTTTAGAAATTTTATTAACAATATAATTCATAGAAAAGTATTGAGACAGAAATAGATTTTGATTTCTGTGACCTGGTTCTCTAGTTGCCATAAGGCCATTCATATACATGAACCTCATTCTCCTCCCCAACAAAAAAAATAGTTGTATTACAATCTTAACATTTTTACTTACAACAGTAAGTAAAAATGCATTGTTATAGAATGTTAAAAAATATTGAAAAATGAAACCCTGTGTGAAAATTGAATATCTTTACCAAAAATATTTTCAATTTGTTAATTATTGTTAGATGATTAGCACTTAATAAACAACTGCTCATTTAAAAAGTATCAATGATATTGCAAAACACCTACACCTGGTGCATAAATGTACATGTATATAGGTCTACGAGGACATCAATTATAATGGGACTTTGTTCTGGTCAAGTTTTGCTGGCCAATTTGATGGTGTACAATAACATACAGAAAGAATTGGAAGCGTGTCAATACTACAAGGGTGACTAGTGAAAAATTGCCTCCAAAACAAGGGGTGTCTATCTAGTCATTTTATATCAAAAAGGAACCATCTACCAAGTTTGGTATCTGCAACTCACATCTTACAAAGCTTGCGTGTGTCCTCTAACAAAGTTCAAATAATTAACAAACATGACTGCCTCTAAGAAAAAACAACAACTAAATGCCATTATTAACAGTCTATAACTCAATTTTTGCCAATAAAATTTGTAAAAAAAAAATTCTTTACAGTAACTGAGTAACTGCCATTTACACAAAGCTTAAAAAAAAGAGCACTGTTTACTAAGAATCAAAATCTGTTGAAGCTGTTAAACGTTGGAGTCGTTGATTAGCTTGACTTGACACACCACATAGCTGACGTACTCAAAGAATGGCACTTCTGAAGGCTTCATCACAGTTTATCAAAAATGTCAATCACTTTCAAGCAACATTAGGTTATCCTGATATAAAATATTATACATGCATATGCATGTACAGAATTAAGATGATATCATGATTACATTTACAATCTAAAAAATACAATGAATGTGCATAGTAATCTAAGCAGTGCTTTAAAATCTCAATCACATAGGGAATGAATCAAACAATAATTCATTTTCTCTATTTCATACTCATCTAAAAAGCAAAATGAATATTACAAATATATGTAAAACAACATGAACAACCAACGGAATCTTTGAGACCATAACATTTCAGTACAATAGTTATGTACACACTATGCATTCACATCATCCAACCAGTTTTGTGCTTTCGACATGAACAGACCGATTTCAAAACCTCTTCCAGTCGCGGATAACATGCATCTTTCCAGTCTTCCATCAGATAATGGTCGTTTAAGATCGAAAGATTTGGGGCTCCATTGCGCAACACTTCATATAGACATGGTATGTTGAGATGAGCCGAAAATACCATAGGCCCATTCCATGGATGTCGGGCTACGCGGAAACGTCTCAAACTCGGCATGTTTAGAGACCTGAGATAAAATCCTCGGCTCTGTGAAACGTCAAGGAACTCCATTGATTTAGAGTTGAGCTCGTATTTACACATAGTGACACCGCTTGGAGCCCAGATCTCAAGCATTAGCTGACGAAGATTGGGGAGACCTGAAAGGACCCTATCCAGTCGTGACTGAGCCACGGACTGAAAGACACTACTTTTCTCTAATACAAGAGTTTTTAAAGTTTTCAATCTCACAAGATTTTCCACATTTCTGTTACAGGACCAATCAAAAGGCAGTATTAAAGTCTCAACTTTTGTAAGATGTCTGGAGAGATCATCAAAGAAAAATATACACTGTCTGGCTCTTAGCTTGCAAGAGTACAAAACATCTTGACATCGGCATTTTTTCAAATCTTCAAGCCAAAAGGGTCGTGCTGGGGTATCCTTCCAATTGAACATCATGTATCTGATTTCCCGAAATGAAATGCAGCACAGCAGGTTCTTGAGCATTTCCAAATACCCATCAGAGTCTGGGTAGATGTCAAACTTGAACTCTAACCTTCTGATCAGAGGCCTGATTCTCATCAAAAAGCAAGCAAAACCATGAACTCGCCTCTTGTAACAGGTGTAACAATCTCCATTGCTATGGCTACCTCCCCTTGATGATGTTGCCATTGGAACACAAGTCAGCGGAAAGTCCCACAATACTATGTTGATCCATAAGCCCGGCGTTCTCAGAATATGGCACCACTCTTTGCACACTCGCATGCTGCGGCCTTTTTCGATTGAGCTCAGATACGACAAAATCTTTAGCTTGCAATCCAAAGGGAGGTGTACAAACGGAAAGTATTCCCTTTGGACATCGTCGGTGTCTTCTACAAGTAAACGACATGACGGAGCGGAATGGGAGACTTTTAGCCCACTTCCTGTTTCCTGACTGTGAGACAGAATAACTTCATCGTCTGACAAGTTTGAGAACAATGGGAAGGTGGTGTTGGAATAACGCCGGGAGCTTGGTCCACTCTCATCGTCGGTGCAATAACTGTCCACCAAAGAGGGCTTACGAAGCTTTTCCCGGTGTAGCTTGATTCTGTGCTTTTTATTCCTCAATCTCCGAACATCCATCAATCTGTTTCCTTCTTCCTCTGCAAGGAATTGTTTTAAATTAGTGGACATTGATCAGGAATTAAGGATACTTCACAAGAGTGACCTCAGAGAAACAATACATGTACATGTAGAAAGAATGATAAACTACTGACATATTTTGTAAGATAAGTACAGTATGTGATACTGAATTATCTCTTACAAGTTGTCCTTAAGATTACAACAAATAACGCTTCTTTTATCCTTAAAACTAAAGTAGAACTCCACTCATGCTGTTTAAATATGGCCCATTTTAACAACTGTTTTAACTTTTTATCACAAAACAGATCTTCATGGTGCAAACTTAATTTTTTTTTATTTGCAATACCCAAAAGGGGTTATAATTATTTCATGTGTAACTTATTTAGAAATATCTAGAATACTTCTAGATCAGTTTTCACTTTTTATGAGACATGATAAATTAAAACCTGTGTGCAAGTCTAGGTCATAAGACCCAAGTGTCGTTTTAGAGCGTGTGAGAATAATCACCAAGCACAACCACTTCTCAAATTTCAATCCATGAGTTGTATTTTATTGATTTCTTTTCATTTCAATTGGGATTGATATTGGTTCAAATTACCGTGGAAAATTTGCAATTTTTCAAAAATTTTGCAACTTCACTTCAATTTTTTTTTCAAATTTGATTGTTTGATAATTGATTTATACCAGCAACATTTTTTGTTGTTGAAGATTTTTTCCATAAATTTAAAAGAAATCAACAAAAAAGTTTTCCTTATTCTAAAATATATTTTACTCAAACAATTAAAACATTTACTTGCCTCTTTTTGATATGTCTTATTTTTTTATAATTATATCAGGGAATGATGCATAAATTGAGACCATTTCTATAGTAACACTAGCTATCTTAATGATTCAAATTTTTTAAAGAAAAAGACCTTAGTATCATAGTTAACAAAATAATATATAACTTTGGTGAAATTTTTTAAAATTGAGAAATTGATGCTTGTACTTTGAATATCTCTATCTTTGAAAGGAGACCAATTCTGCTGGTGTAAGTAAGTGAAAGTCTATAAATTTTTAAGATAATTGGTTTGTATGGAAATTATATACATGTAATACTGTACATATTAACAAAAAATCAGACAAAGCAGCTTTAATTATTGTAGTAAACAAATAATAAACTTAAATAATAAACTTTGGTGCAATTTCTAAAAATGAAAAATTGAACCAAGTCACCGACTAACCTTACCTTAAGATCTCAAATATCTTATCTGACATAATAAACATTTAATTGTTTTAAAATACAAATCTTGTTTGGATAAAAAGAATAAAAACATACCAACCGACAGAGTCACCCCGGCCCTCTGTTCTTCTGGCTGAAAATAAATAAATCTTGTTGAAAGTTTATCATTATTCTGAAATACCTGGATCATAAAAAACTTCCCATTGGCAAATTCTATAACACTGACAGAAAAAGTCTTCTTCCACTAAGACCAAACTCCCTGCAGTGTCAATACTGATATAGATCTACACAGAAATCTACCTATACCGACAATTCTGTAATCCGATTCTTTGTTCATTCTGTCTGCTAAGCGAATAGTTCAGTACTGTGGAGACATCTAATGTAACAAGTTGTCCATTATGACACAGAACATCCCTTCCAACACCGTTTATTGGTTTATGCTGTACCGCCTTGTATAATATGTGTATATCACTATCAGAACTAAGACCACCAAGAAAATTATATTATTTATTACACAGCTAATCCTTGTTCCTCTAGTAAAACACTTCTTCTACAACTAGGCCTTTATATATCAAGACATTCCAAATAGCAAATTGATTTACTGTCGTGACTCTAAAAGGAAGTGCTTGAACACAGGGAATGCAGTAAAAAGGAGAAAATGCTTCTCTCAGCACTTGTTTCTTTATGGGTTTCTATGGCCATTTATCATTTTATGGTAGCCTAGTTGTGATATGTGTTGTAAAATTTCAAGCATTCTGACAGCTCAAAGTAAAAATTCTCCAAAAAGATATGAAGTCAGGCAAAACAAATAAACAAGGTACAAGGGCCCCAAAAGGGGGATTCTTAAAAAAAAAACTTGTTTAGTTAATTTTGTAGAATTTATGTTATTAGCTTTCCCCCAGTTTTACAACCATTAAAAGTTTAGCTCCAAGATAATCATTAACTCTTAATTATATTGTTCTCATATAAAGTCTTTCTTTATAGTAAATATATAGAAATAATCAATAATATACAGAGAAACATTCTTCAACATTTCATCAATAGAATATGTAATATTTCTTCAAAGTTAAACAACACACACATTCCAAAACATTAATGAGTGGTTGTCAATAATATAATTGATCGTCTAAATAGGCATACATTGATCATGTTGATAGCAAAATATTTCCTTTTATAAGTTTAACCTCTTTGGGCCCCGGAATTTTTCCTTTCTTTTAGTTAGGCATTAAAATCCTATTTTACAACAAGTATTTTGAATGAACTCATAAACATATGATCGGATGGTTCATCAGTAATGAATTTGCGATAGACAATATTTGTTGTTAACTCAGAAAAATACCTGTTTTCAAATGCAGAAAGGCCGGTAGGTTCTGTCAACAACTCAGTTTTGGGATTTACGAGAACGGAAGTAGAATTTTCATCGATCAGAGGGGATACTATTGAATATACAACAAAACAGGAAAAATACAGAAAATAGAAAATGAGTACAAAGGAAGCGTATGGATGAGTAATTAGATATTTACTAAAAAAATCATTAGGAGTTCGAAAATGCCGAACTGTTTTGACGACGGCGCGGATTCAACTTTTGGTGGCGGATCCAAAGGATTAGGCCCTGTAATGTCATTCAACTTTGATACTTTTGTATTTATTGGATATTCAAAGACAACGAAATGCCGAAACATGTATTCACTTTCGATATCGAAATTTAATTTTTAATATACTATTTCAATTTTTATTTCAATTAAAATGTTTATAGCTTGATATTTGAATTTTTTTTAAATTTTAATTCATGTAAGGGATAAGTTTTATAGCTAATTGAAATTTAAAATTAGAGATATAATTTCAAGATTGCAGAAGTTCAATCTAATGACATTTCATATAGAATTTCATAACTAATTTATAAAAAGGATACAATTTAACGTTAAACACTTAAAAATAATCTAGCAGATGTATAAAATATTAAAGAACATTTTCCGTACCTATCGAGACCGGAGTCGTGCCAGAAAATTAGGCCTGGATTTATAAAATACTTTTTATTTTAATATAATCCATAATGATGCACTTGATGTTTGGAGAAAAATTCTATTCCAGTAGGAAATTAACAGAACCCTTTAGAAAATGATGTGATAAATAATTGAAATACATACATTTGTAAGTAAATATAAAACTGTTTTTTTAGTTGACTTTTTTCAGTTTTGCACATAATTTATGTACACACATGATATGATATGTGATAAATGCATTTTTAGAGGCAACTGGTTGTTTTTTTTATACTTGAATTTAGTTTTAGTTTTGTTTATGTGTACAAAAATAGTCAAACTGTTGTATTTTTTCATACCCCCCCCCCCCAAAAAAAAAAAAAACCCAGCTGAAAACCGGTCCAATAATTTATTTCAGGTTGGGGGGTGGGGGTGGCTGCCTCACCCACTTCTCCCTGAACCTGCACCAGGATGTTGACCTAATGAGAGTCTATTTAACGTATACCGAAATTAATTTTGTACCGTATGATGCAGAATTTTCTACAGGCTAGCCGCTATTATTCAGACACAAACTTACAAATGCATTCACTTCATACAGTGAACGGGAGATACTGCATTATTGCTGCATAAAAAAGTAGCATTGTGCATCGGATCGGTAACCCTTGGCTTGCAAAATACCACCAACCCAGACACATTAAGTATATATGTAACTATATGGATTTCTACTTTGAATTCTCTCTCTCTCTCTCTCTCTCTCTCTCTCTCTCTCTCTCTCTCTCTCTCTCTCTCTCTCTCTCTCTCTCTCTCCACCTTAATACACCATAAAAAATTCTAATCCCATTTCTCATTGTGATTTTGAGCAGTTTGAGGAGAAGGGGGGGGGGGGTTACACATATCCGGAAATTCACAGTTTACTATTAGATTTAAGTTACAGTTGTCATTTCATTTCCGGTAATAAGACCGCGGGAAATCCTCTCCATCAAAATGGAATTAAAATGGGAAAAATTAGAATCGGATAGCTGCTTAAGTCCACGGGAGGGTCAATGTTCATGTGTGTCAGGAAATTCCATGTTTTTATTTGGGGGCGTTTTGCACACAGAAGACCTCATAGAAACAAACGACCTGATTCGATTTTCATTTGGTAACGTTATCATGGTTATGCTCTCTCATCTTTGTTGTCTGAATTAAAAAAACTAGGCCTTTCCTATGTGAAAAAGGGTTTTGTTCTGTATAAATTTTTCATTAATCACAAACTATTTAAAAGTGCAGTAAATTTGTTATGTATTTACTCTCATATTTCAACGTCTGTGGTTATTGTGCAGCCTCAGTACACAGACACAATCTAAATTTGTTGGAATGCTTCCCAAAAATCTCAGAAGGGAAAGGCAAAATAATATCACAGTGCATAAAACTCTAAAAGTTTATTGTGAGCTGCATTTTGATTATGAAAACCCCTATTATGACAGGTTGGGACCAATCACCCAAATGGGTTATAATAGCCTGTTTGGGATATGATATCCCAAATGGAATATAAATATGAAGTGCAAAAAAAGAGATTTTTTATTGTGCAAAAATATGATAAATCCCCATTAGATTAGAAAGAATAATCTTGCCATGACCAGGCTATGCTCAGGTCTAGATTAAATGTAACAACTTTTGGTATTAATTTTTTTTCTGTAACCCACTGTTACGGAGATTCAGGGATGGGGTAATTGAAAAAAAGTATTTGTAATTGAATGTAATTAATTACAATTTTCAAAGTAATTGGAAGTAATTTGTAATTTAGCCTGTCTTCAATTACAAGTAATTGATTGTATTTAAATACATTCCAAAAATATTGTGTATTTTAAATTACTTTTCAATTACATTTCAATTACTTTTTTCCAAGTTTAAAATATAAAAAGGGTGTCTTATAGTGATAAATAGTTTGTATACCTGTTTGGCATGGGCTTTGTTTATACAATTATTAAAAGTCTGATTATGTTTAATATGTTTATACAGCATGACACACTGCCTTAGGCAATAGGTAAAGGTCCAATTTTGTCGAGGTGTGAATTCCTCTTATAGCCAAGAACTCCCCTTTTTAAGACTCAAGGGAGTCTAAATTTCACAATCTTGTGAATTATAGCCATTATTATTTATATACTGATATGCTGTAATGCCGAAAGTTGTACTTTTTGAATAAACATAGTTATGTGAATAAAAATAAATTCACTATAAAGAAAATATTGTTCAGAGCCAAACATGAACTCAATGATACTTGATGAATTTCATGTTGAAGAAAATTTTTCTAGAAATTTTCAAGAAATCTATAAATGATCGTTAAACTGAACTACAATTACCTTTAAAAACATTACTGTACATATAAAGCCCTGTATATCTTAATGCTGTTTATATATGTATAAATGTTTTCAAGATTTTAAAAAATAAAAATAAAGTAATTGAAATGTAATTAATTACATTTATCAAAGTAATTGAGAGTAATTAATTACATTTTAAAAAATCAATGTAATTGTAATTGCAAGTAATTGATACAATTGTTAATGTATTTGAAAGTATTTAATTACTTTTCAAAGTAATTGACCCCAACCCTGCCGAGATTGATCCCTAAATATATCCAATTCAAACTTCTTGGGGATCAAGCTGACAAACTATGGGCTTGTATGAAAACTTGCTAACCAAAAGTTGGTGCATTTGATGTGCATTTATGCGGATTTATTTTTAAAAATTACCAAATCAAAAATTTTAATTTTTTTACACTTCAACTTTGTATCCCACATGGTTCCAACCTGTTATGGTACTTACTTACTAGCTGGGATGCCTTTGGCATAATATTTAGCTCACCGAGACGAAGTCAGGGGGAGCTTATGCTATACCCCCGGCGTCGGCGGCCGGACCTGGTTAAAGTTTTTGTTGCAGGTCCTGTATCTAAGTTATTACTAGTCCTATCTTCACCAAACTTGCATGGATGATGCATCTGGACCTACTTATGGACTTGAAAGACTTGGATGCTGAATCTGGGTCATGAGTTTCAGATGCTGGAGGAGGTTAAGGTTTTTGGAGCAGGTTAAAGTTTTTGGTGCAGGTGCCCTTTGATAGCAATTTCTAAGTTACTACTGGTCCTAAGTTCACCAAACTTGCATGGATGGTGCATTTTATGATACTGATGCACATGACAGGCTTGAATGCTGAATCTGAGCCATAGGTTTCAGATGCTGGAGGAGGTTAAGGTTTTGAGAGCTGGTTAAAGTTTTTGGAGCAGGTGCCCTTAAATGATTATATCTTAGTTATTACTAGTTCTAACTTCACCAAACTTGCATGGATGGTGCATCTTATGATACTGATGCACCTGACAGGCATGAATGCTGAATCTGAGCCATAGGTTTCGGTTGCTGGAGGAGGTTAAGCTTTTTGGAGCAGGTGCCCTCTGATGATTATATCTTAGTTAATACTAGTCCTAACTTCACCAAACTTCCATGGATGGTGCGTCTTATAATACTGATGCACATGACAGGCTTGAATGCTGAATCTGAGTCAAAGGTTTCGGATGCTGGAGGAGGTTAAGGTTTTTGGAGCTGGTTAAAGTTTTTGGAGCAGGTGCCCGCTGATGATTATATCTTAGTTATTACTGGTCCTAACTTCACCAAACTTGCATGGATGGTGCGTCTTATGATACTGATGCTGAATCTGAGCCATTGGTTTCGGATGCTGAATGAGGTTTAGTTTTTAGGAACAGGTCACATGTTTAATAGATAATAGTACTATTTCAAACTTGCATAGTTGATTTAACTTTAATATAAATGAATCGCAGAGGTAACTTCAGATGCAGAGCCTGATCTCCATTATCAAGGATGCTAAAAAATATATCTTAGTTATTACTGGTCCTAACTTCACAAAACTTGCATGGATGGTGCGTCTTATGATACTGATGTACCTGACAGGCATTGATGCTGAATCTGAGCCATAGGTTTCGGATGCTGGATGAGGGTTAGTTTTTAGGAACAGGTCACACGTTTTATAGATATTAGTACTATTTCAAACTTGCACAGTTGTTTTAACTATAATATAAATGAATCGCAGAGGTAGCTTCAGATGCAGAGCCTGATCTTCATTATCAAGGATGCTAAAAAAATCTCCTACCTCACTTTAACCTGCTTGATAGATGTGTTTGTTGTTTAATGATATAACATGATTCCTATGATATAGTATTACATGTTTATGATATGATACACTATTGTTTTATATGATACAATATTATATCATATTGTAAAAAGTTATATAATACGATATGATATTGTATCAATTTTTTTGTACATTATGATATGATATTGTGTCATGTAATTGTTATGTATAGTATTGTATATTATGATACAATATTGTATAATATGATATTGTATTATATATTTAATATTTTATCACATGATATTGTTTCATATGATATTGCAATATGTAATATTGTATCATATGATACGATATTTTATAATATCGTATAATATGATATTGTAATATAATATTTTAATTATATAATATATTATTATATCACATGAATTGTATAATATGATATTCTTGTATTATATAATATATTTCTATATCACATGATATTTTATCATGATATGATGCAATGTTGTATCAAATCATATGATACAATATCATATTATGTATCAAATATGATACAATATTATACAATACAATATCATACTATATTGTACAATATAATATCATATGTTACAATATTGTGATGTTTTATGTGATATGATATTGTATCATGTAATACTATATTGTATCATATATTATATAATGATATTGTATTATGTGATCAAATACAATAATGTATGACACGATACATTGTCATATCATATGTTACAATATTATATTGCCTAATAATTTATTACAGTACTATATTGTATTATATGATACTATATTGTAAGTATCATAGAATGCAATATCGTATTATATATTATTGTATTGATAAACATTGTATCTTATAATACCGTATGAAATGAGCATATGATTTTCATACAATTTTTGAGGCGCATCGCTATCAGCGATGTAGCCTCATTGCTGTCGGCTCACTTCTCTCGGCTTATATACAAGCGGCGTCATAGAACTCAAGTATCAGTGCGCCAATAAATATATAGTGCCGTTCTGATTGTTACGTATTTTCAATCAGAAACATATATTCAGTGTACGTTTTAAAAATATCAACAAATCATTACAACAGATATCTCCTTTACACATTGAAAAAACATCAACATCAATGAAAGAACAAAACAAAGATTAAATACGCAGATGAGCCTGCAATGCGATGTACGTATGATAGAGACAGAGGATCAGTCAACCGATGAGATAATTTGCATAACAACAGTTCGTACTTCAATTTTAAAGCGGTGACGTTAATTGTTTGAATATCGGAGGTAAACAAATGTAATAATTTCGTATATAAAATATTTATATTAAAATGAGAGTAAGTGGCTGTCTTCCTATAGCTAGGAACAGATTTCGTATTTTTTTCACTTGATAAAACGAATAAGACGATGTCCAACTGAATGAGGAAAAGCGCGCCACCTTGCGGAGCTACCTTGCATAATTGGCATGGTGCATAAAAAGGGTATTTAATTCAAATAAGTGAAAAATATGCATTATTTATTGAAAGAATGATTAATAATCAGACAATACTGAAGTATGGTCAAAAACCTCAGCCACATTCGAACTTTGCATTTGTGGTTTACAAGCCTGATACTTTAACCACTCATCAAGGAAGATAGTCAAACACTCAGTTGTCTCATGCCGCCATAAAAATGCTTGTGGTGATGTTTTTAGCTAACTTCAATGCGATGCGCCTCTCAGGCCTTCAGTCCTTTGATTTTAACATATGATATACGATATTGTGTCAAAACAGTTTCCATGAATATCCAAGATCATTAACTATGATTTTCATATCATATGATAAAGGTGGTCTCATAAAGGTGATGCCTCATAAAGGTGATCTCGTCTCGGTGAGCTTTGTAATCTGTGATTACCTATGATTAGTTTAATTCATAGGGTGTAATTTTTTTAATGTCCATGGTTCCTTTTTTTGTTTATAGATAAAAAGAAGTGGGAGAAGGTAGCTGTCCATGGTGACCCTCCAGCCCCGCGGACAGGCAGCAGTCTGGTGGCTGTGGGGGACAGCTTGTATTTGTTTGGGGGACTCAGTCATTCCACAGGATGGTTGGATGACCTCTACAAATTTGACACAAGTAAGCATTGATGTGTTACAACACTATTAGATAAATGCCAAGAAATAATATTACATTTTATAAAGTTGTTAAAGTTCTTAAAGGAGCATGGTCACGATTTGGTCAATTTCATTTTTCTATTTTTATTTTTTACAATGATTTAGTAATGCATTTCTAATGATCAACCAAAACTTTACTGTCAGTCGTAGAATTATAAGCAAGATACAGAGCTCACAATTCTTTTGTTATTTAAACAAGGCTCTGGCCATCCTTAAAAAATTGTTTGGAATTGCTGCCTGGGGGTTTTCAGACCCAGAAAGAAATTTTTTTTTTATTTTTCGAATTGGAAGTTTAACTAATTGAAAGTTGATAAAAAATAAAAATCTCAATGAACAGTGCAAATGTTTATTTTTTATTTTTTTTCTTGTCATTCTTTCTTCAAAAAGAGAAAGAAACATACAAAAGTGTTGCTCAGAAATAACACAACCAAATATTTATGAAATGCAAGTGAAATCGTTAAGATTTAATTTCACCACTGACACCAGTCTATTTTATAGGATTTCTCTTTGGAAATTCTAATACTTTCTTAATACTTTCTAAACAAACTGGAAGAACCCACACCTAATTTCTTAAGATATTTTGGTCCTTTTGATCATCAGGTGAGATGACATCTATACTACTATATTAAAATAATAGACTCGAATTTTTGGGCTTTAATACCGAGAAATCGGAAGAGTACTGTCTTTTGTTTTATATATTTTAAACATCATTGGTACTTGAAAATTACCAATTTGTTTTTATTTTTTCTCAATCAAGCTTCACTAATTAATAATCAACGAAAATTCCTTTAAAAAATCCGGAAATCATCTGGATTTTTTGGATTTTACAATCTTGCGCATGCGCATTACATTCACGCTAAATCACGGGAGGCTCTTTAGTTCATGTTTCCACAATATCACATTTGCATGGATAAACTCAGAAACGATATTTACAAATACCTGTAAATTTTCATTGAAAATTTGCTGTATAATCTGTTCATCAAAGACAATACGGGAGATAACTCTAACTCAGTGCATTTAACGAGAGTTCCGAATGTCAACATGGTGTGTAAATTAACCCCTTCACGGTAACTGCGGTACTGCTCTTTTGCAGGGCAAAATGACATAGTTTGGTGAAATATGACGTAACGTCAATTGTTTCATTTACGTCATTTAATTATCTACCTACTAAAATTTCGGCAAAGAATATCAATTTGCCCTACAAGAGAGCAGTACCGCAGTTATCGTGAAGGGTTCTATTAGAAGCGAGTAAAAAACGTTGGTGAAAAAGTGTTGAATTCTTCATTAATATGAATTAAATTTTTAGATGAAAGGTATTTACAGCCTCAAAATGGTTTGTTATGAATAATGTGACTGTAATTTTTAATGCAGCTTCATTAATTTTCTCCAAAATCATTTCGGAGCGATTCTGCAATTTTTTGCTACATTACTGCAGTACGGGTATATGGGAGGCATTTTAACTGTGGTGAAAGCCTGTTCCGAGACACAGTTAGATTATTCTAACTAAGAGTGTAGTGAAATTAATAGAATTATTGAAGGCTTAAAGCTTGGTTATGTAAATGTCAACAATACGGTGTGTCGATGTATCTATTTCGTAAATGTCCGATATCATATGCAATGTCAACCCTTGCACGCATGGTCAAAGTCTAGTATTTCTAATCCATGTAACTTTGATGATAACTAAACTGATATGTATGACGAAAAAAAAAATAGTTCTTTATTTTTTGCCACTAAAATTTTATCAGCGGTGGTTATTTTAATGAGGCGGGAGGCAATTCCAAACAAACAATAATTTTATTTTGGTCTCATGTCATGTTTTTGTTTACATTGGTTCAATATACCTGTAAAAGTTCTTTTTCAAACTGATTTTTCTATCTGCTAATTCATTTTGAACATAAATAAACAGTTTCTAATGTTTGTCACATTCATTTTAGGTATTAACCTGGAATTTTCTTTTCAACTACTCAAAATGTAAGCAAAAACAAAAACATGACCTGAGCTTTGTTTACATAACATTAAAACGTACCTAAACATTGAATCATAACCATGTCCTGCTAAAGTTGTTTTCCTTTGTTTTACTTGCATATTTTTCACTTGCTGTACAATTTTTTAAAGAGAATTCAGTTGAATATGTTGATCTTTATGTAGAAACCAACACATGGTCAGTCATTAAGGGTGATGGATCAGTACCCAGTCCCAGAGACAAGTTGCAAGGTGTTGCCATGGGTCAGCTCATTTACTACTTCGGTGGGTTTGGTCCTAAATCTACTGGTTTAGAAGATGATTCTGATGAAGAGGTCTGTGATTGCTACTGCAAGTAGAGAAATTTAATACATAGTTATCATATAAGACTTAAGAAACAGTCTAAATACAAAAGTACTAAGAGGTATACAAGGATTCAATCATATGATTTTCATAGAATTGATGTTAACACTTGGTGATTCACAGAATGCATATATATTTTGATTTAACTTTCAGTGGGAGGATGAAGATAATGCAGATTTGCCATCAGACCAAGAAGGGGTAGATTTGGGCTGGTTCAATGATCTTTATGTTTTTGACACAGGTACTGCATGGAAAATAACAGGAAAAACTAACTTTTTTTTTTTTTTACAGAATTAAGGGTTGTTTCCACTAGTTAATTTGATATACCAATTCTCATCAGTTCTTGATGTAAATTCAGTTTTTTATTTTTGTTAAATGTCCTCAATTGCTAAATACTTGTGTATAAAGATTTGTAAAATAAATTAGAAAAGAGGATCACATAAATACAAATTTCATTATTGCCCAAAACTAAAGAACTAAAATCAAAATTCAATAAATTACAGTAAGCCAGAAATGGTCACAGCCAGTGCAGATGAACCTGGGGGTGCCCACAGCTCGAGCTGCTCATGTTATGTGTGCTGTGAATAAGCAGCTGGTCATCTTTGGAGGAAAGGACATAGAGACCCGTCAGAATGATATTCACATATTCAATACAGGTAAAGTTTATTGTAGTAGTATACCAGGCATGGACTGAGACACGTTACAGCAGAGCAGGGTTTTAGCACATCAAATAGAAGTAAAAAATAAATATGTACCAGTATCAGTTGAGTTTACAACTTCTAGCAAACATTGTAAATTTAATTACATCATTACCACTTCTCCATTTTAAAAAAAAAATCAGACATCAAAGATGGATAATATAAAATCTAAGCCTGCACCTCTCTCTCTCTCTCTCTCTCTCTCCTCTCTCTCTCTCTCATTATGATATTGTTATTTTTGTAAAATATAGATAAACTTTTCTCACAGAGACAAGGAAGTGGAATGTGGAAATGAAAGTTCAGGGACAGAAACCAGAGCCAAGGTCCTTCCATTCAGGTGTTTCCATCAGTAACAAACTGGTTGTTATAGGAGGGAGAGGGACTCTTAACCAGCATTTCTCTGATGTCCATGTGTTTGACTGTGGTAATTATATAGTTCTATACATTTACTTGCATCTTTTGTTGGATGTTAGAAACTGTACAGTCTTGTATGTGTGGTAGAAATGCTAATTTGAAAGAAACATCTTGATTTCAGAATCTTTTACCTGGTCTAATGTAAAACAGGGTGGTACGGTCCCCGAGGGTAGGAGCCAGCAATCCCTGGGAGTGATAGGAAACTCTGTGGTAATGTTTGGAGGAACAGCCGACTTCTGTCCGGAGACCAATGCATGCAACAAGTTCTTCACAGATACCTACATATTCAGCACAGGTAAAGAATCAAACACAGTCATATTGGGAATGAGACTGTTTGTCTGCTTGTGTGTGTCTTAATTGCTAATCTGTGACACTTAAGAATGTCCGAAAACTGAATAAGGTAGAGTAAATGGATTAAAAGTAGAGTTATTTAAAACAGTTGTCTACATTTAGCAGACGCTGATGTGAAGATCATCCGAAAGAATTAAACAGAAATATTTGCTCATTGTAAACGATGTACTATTTCTTCCATTAGTCTCGCTGACCATAAATAACTAGAAATACAGAAGAGATGTCAATGGGTTTATAATTTCCTCAAAGGCACTCTTTAAAATAGTTTGTTTTTATCACTTTAGATGAGATCACTAAGATACAGAGCCAGTCATAGCACCGACCTTTGGTCTGGTTTATTCAGGGATGAGCCTTTGATGGACCTGGCAGCTAGGTATCCAAGTCATTCATCTGTGTATATTCAGCAACACCCGATTCTGACTCTAAACACAAAACAACACAACAAACTTGCTGAGGCATAGTTTCTCGAAACTTTGGAAGAAAAAAATGTGTCTGAACATAACTGGTATATACATGTATACGCAATCTGACTATTTTAATTAACAATGAAATTTATGTTATATTCTCATACTCAATATTTTATTTTAAGATACATGTAATATTGTACTTTACTTTTATACATATAGTGAATAAATTTTTATTGAATTTTGATGGATTATATTTTATACTATGGAATGTAACTACATCTACCGGTATATATGATTTGAGTCTGATTTCCCAAAGATACATGTATTTGTGAAACAGTAATTTGGGCTTGAAATTGAAACAAGGGGTAATGGCGTTTTACAGGAATGGAAGTCACTCCTACCTTGTGATGTGATTTGACAGCTCGTGAATGTGCCAACCCAAAGCTAATGAAGATGCTAAGACATTGCACTGTTATGTACCCAAATTAATAATTCCTCTTTTAAAATCATGATTAATAGTTTAATTATTCTGATATTGTTATTCCTTTCAAAGGTGGACACTTGAACGTGAACGTTAAACAGGTTTTTTTCTAGACTGCTGGCAAGAGATAGGACAAAACGAATCAATGTTGAATGGGTCACTTTGACAATCTGACTATTAAAAGTCCAGAATCTGTTTAGTCCCATGAAATGACGCTCAACATGCAAAATTAATAAAACCATGTATTCCATACTATTTTAATCTCTGTATTGACTTTTTTTTTAAATTTAATAGCTGATTTGCACAATCACATATTTATTGGGAAATTCTTTTGTTTAAAAAAAAAAAAAAAAAAAAAAGTCCCATCCGCTCACTAGACAGCTATCAATCTACGTGAGTTGGATAAAATAAAAAGTTTTATCTATTAAAAATGTTTGAATACTTTCATTACGTAAATTTTGTATTTACTGCTTGGTGAAATGCATATACACCCACCCAAAACATTCAAAATTTACGATATGACTTTACATATTTAAGCGAATTCAATACTAGAAACATTATATGTATGTTTGCGTCATTTTATCCGAGCCCTGATACATCAAAAACCTAAAAGGTTTGAACACCTACCAACTCGTTCTTCGCATAATCTAATGGTCGAACGACAGCAAGCTAAATTGTGAATCAAATAAGACTGGAAGACAGATGGATATATGATAAACTGGTATTTATTACTCTAAATGAATACAAATACATGTATTTCCAGTCAGTCATTACAAACGGACTGTCCACGGAAGAGCCGTTGCTTTAAAATCACTATTCCTTTTTATGTTCTCCAGCTTTCCCCACCAACTGTTGGACTTGCGACATCTGCGTACGCAGATCTCTGACGGCGGGTAGTAGAGCTGACTGTAAAAGCCCCAGGCTGGCGCTAGTCCTCTTCAGGACGTCAGCCAGGGGCGGATCCACCATTAGTGAGGCTTCCATCGCCTTTACCCTCTCCGCGAGGTCCATCACCACCGGACTCTTCTCTATCATCCCCGCCACGTTCTGCTCCGGTCTGCTCTCTCTTAGCTCCGCCATACTCCTTTGTACTTCGGACAGTTTTTCAGTTAGAGACACGACCGCTAATTGTTGGGAGTTCACTGCGCCTTTGATATTTTCTTCCACGGTTTTTATTGCGCTAGAAGCTGTGGCCCTGTCTTGGGTAATTGTTTGCTTGAGACTGGCGACATCCGACGACAGCGTCAGGTATTTCCGGTTGTCCCCCGATAGTTGGTTAAGAGCTTCTTCTAGTTGTTTTTTCATCTTTGAAAATTTTTCCTGCACCTCGGAAATGACTTTTCCATACTGTTCTCCCATGGACAGAATTCTGTTCTGATTTAATTCCACTTCATGGTTTAGGTGGTCGATTTCTGCACCGGTTTCCAGAGTGTAAGCCATGCTCTGGCCGTTATAGGATACGACGCTGACAAACGCCAAAAACACTGCAGTAGCAACAGACCTCATCGTGTTGAAAGTCAAGAATGCAAGTAAAATCAGCCAAAACTTCGCATTCCTATAAACCCTTAGATGGGTTCATCCAAAACAATCTCAGCCCTGGAAAAGATAAAGTATATTTGCATTGGTTGGTGGTTGGTTAATTCTTTCGTAATTGAGGATTTTTGGTGTCAGATGTTCACTTTCGCATTTCACAGCCGATAAGAGATGTTGACTTTCTTAAGGGACGGGATGTGTATGCTACTGTTTTAATCTTTTGTTTGTAGGCCCGGGTGTCTCGAGACAAGTCAGTTCATTTTTTATACAAGACGTCTCACTTTTGCTTGATACTTTTTTTACGCATGGTTTTTAATTACCGTGATATATATTAAAGCACCATTCTCTGAAATTCAGGTGAATATGCATCGTTTCAGAGTACGAAAGTACGCCGTTTTAACTCGCCTTCTAGCTTACCTGAGGTAAAGCAATCCTTCGTCCGGCGTTTATAAACACAGGACCATTACATTTTGATGTAATATACATGTAAACAATTTTATAATCTGAAATTAGATTTGATGTCTTTAAAAACTACTCCAACAATATTTACAAGGAAGCCTTATATGGAATTACAATACAACAATTCTGTGGAAAGCATCCTGAAAAAGTGTAGTCGGAAATATCTTACCTTTTCATGGCTTCATCATTTCTTTTCAAACTGTGACCCACTTGGAAGCACCAATAACGGTGACACGGGAGGGTTACAAGTTCAACAAGAATAGAATTCCTGGGTCCCCCGCCGTTCAAGCAGTATACTAGTATACTGTACTGTGGAATCATTAAATTTCGTGGGGGCCAATTTTCGTGGATTGCTTAAATTTTACAGGTTCGTGGGGACGTAATTTCGTGTATTCTCTAAAACCTACAAAGGAAATATGATTTTATTACCCTTATTTATTAATTCGTGTAGGATGTTAAATCGTGGATGAGAGGTACCCACGAATTCCACGAAAATTGAACCACCACGAAATCTAATGATTTCACAGTATATGAAATTGCAATATTTTCAAACATTCAGGGCTGTTCCAGAATTAAATGTGTGGGGAGGTTGGGAGGAACATTTTTTTACCCCGACCACCCATTTTTTTTTCTATTTTTCCTGTCGCAAATATATCCAAATACTACAATCTAAAATCAAACAAATACCTATTAACATATATAAGTTTATTTAAAATGTACGTTTGTACTGAATTACAGACGGAAAGGAGTAAAACAATATGCCCCCTCCAGCTCGTCTTTGTGTGAGCATAAAACATTTGGTATAAATTTTATGAATATCTTAAAATTTGTAGGCATGAAAGCACTTTCAAGGTCAATTTTTGATATAATGAAGTAATTATTGTGGTCAAAGTCCCATAACTCCAACAAAAAGTATCGACCAAGGCTGATTTGCGAACTTGACCAAGGTAATAGGTGTATAAACATTTGGTATAAATTTAATGAAAATCCGTCAAAATTTGTAGGCATGAGAGCGCTTACAAGGTCAATTTTTGGATAAAACGGAGTCATTATTGTGGTCAGAGTCCCATAACTCCAACAAAAAGTATCGACCAATGCTGATTTTCGAACTTGACCAAGGTAATAGGTGTATAAACATTTGGTATAAATGTAATGAAAATCTGTCAAAATTTGTAGGCATGAGAGCGCTTACAAAAAAGTGTGACGGACGGACACACGGACGGACGCCCGGCATTTCTATGTCCCCGCTCCGCGTTGCGGCGGGGGACAAATAAAAGAGTACTGTGGAAATATATTGTCCATGATTTACGTACTCTCGAGAATTGATGCCTAAGAATATGAAACAGAAAAACAGTATGTCAGTAAAACCTCTTAAATATTTTTATAAGAACTGCATGTTAACATCGCCTCAATTTGTGATCAGTATAAACGTATGGTTACGTATGGCCATGTTTGTTGACTATATGACCCCATGACCAATAATAACGCACCAGGTATAGTGCATTGTATAAGCCTACTTGAAACATCTTTAAAGAACTACATAGGTACAATTTGTGATATTGCAGTGCAATTTTCCCGATGTTGTTCTTAATTTGTTTAAATCATAACCCATAGCCTAATATAATTGCGCTCAATGAGTAGTTCTAAGTTTAGCATAGGACCACCTGTACGTCTTAACATTCAAAAACCTGAAATATTGTACGGAGTCAAGATTGGATTGTTCACACTGAGATTCTTTGAATCAATCGTTTGGTCAGCTGCGATGCGTAGGGCTTAATTTAGCATAGGATTATGTACAAAAAACATTCAATATATTAATCAGAGGATTTTATTTTTTAAAGATATGACTTGAACTTGAATATGCATTATTTAAACAATAAAATGCTTTCTTTGGTGATTCATGCGGAATATGAAGGTGGCGACATTAATACATAACCCGCATTAAGCGGGTTATGTAAATTTTTTCTGCAATGATCGCTACCTTCATATTCCGCAGGAATCGTCAAAGAAAGCATTTTATTGTTTATATTTACATCTTTCTTTTAACAAATTAATAAATTGATTGTAAAAAGTAAGTAAAATTCACTAAACTACTGTTAATGTACATCAGTACGTTAGCTAAAAGAAACAGCCAAATCGTCTCCTATATGAATTTGAGTCTGACATCCTCATGTTTTTTTCGTGCAGTCCGTGATTTTTCTTAGGTCGCTGTAGTTTCCACCAATCGATAAACGGGGCGTGTAGATTTTGGTCCTGTCAGTTTCAGTCGCTGTAGGTTTCGACCAATTGATAAACAGGGCGTGTAGATTTCAGTCTGGCTGTTTCTATAGAGCTACGAACTAACTATAAGTTTCCGTAAGAAATAGAGGGAATCATGCTCGGTAGAGCTCGATATTGCTTGCATTGAAATATTACAAATTGTTGTGTTCATCCTGAAAATCGTTATCCGAAGGAATAATTAAATACATCTATTTTTTTCTTAGATTTCTGTAGTTAAGATCTAATTTGTTAGATTCATGCCATAATGCGAGTTCAGAGACACAATAATTAACTCAGCTACCGTTACTCAGTATAGCAACGTAGCCCACGGGCCTGTAGATTGAGTGAGCGATGTAACCCACTGGCCTCTATACAAATGTACCAGGTTAGCGATGTAGCTTCAGTCTTTTGTAGTGTTAATTTTTTTTTTGGTCGAGTTTTAGGATCTGACATTCTTATCTCACAAATATACTACAAGCAAAACATCAACCGAATTTGATAATTGGAATTACCTGGATTAACGTTTACGAGCTAGGAGGGCTGTATGGTCGTGCCATTTTTAGACTATAAATTAATCTCCTTGAGATGAAGAGCTCTGTATAAAGATATTAGAAAGTCTAAGATATTTTGATTTTTTTTCTCTAGATTATAGTTTATGGCTAAAAATATCATATATTTAATTTTAAGGTAAATCTGATGGGTAGATTGTTGACCATCAACCCTCCTCAAGTGAAATTTGGCCTCTCAGGACCTAAAACTTTATAAAATGTAATATGATTGGATAAGCATATTCTGTTTTATTTGATGTAAAAAAAAAAAACAAAAAACATGCAGTAATTGATTTCAACAGTTATTTGTTAAATAACATACACACAAATTAATGTTAAATTGCATTAGTGGTTTTATTACATTTTAATACATAGCTGCTTTTTTGAACTGAAATTATTCTAGATTGCCAGGTAAGGCTATAAATTATAACAAAGAAATAAGCCTAGTTGACAGAGATTTAGCATTCATATAATCATTGGAAAAATCATATTAATCATATATCAATCTGTACATTAAAAATGTGCATAACATTTATTTTGAATGACAACATATTATTATAAGTATTGTGTACTCTATATAACAGTCATCATGGCAATGTCAACCACATCTTCAACCACAGAAGCGACATTTTCTACAAATGAAAGCAAATTTGGATACTTTATGCGTTACCGGGGTTTTCGTTGTTTTGGTCACTTGTTTTTATCTTGGCCACGTCACGTGATAGCGTCTCAATGATTTTAGTAGCGCTGTTAAGGCGCTCCCAGAGACCATTCCACATATCCTTCGTGCCCTCTCGGTCCCTGTTCACGGTGTCCGAGAGTTCTGAAAGCTTCTGTGAAATGAGGGCAGGGCTAGAGCTCAACGTCTTGTTCCGAAGGTCATTGACAATCTCGCGTTGCGCGTTTAGATCTTCCTCGAATGCAGCCAAGGTGTTGTGCAGTCGAACTGTATCAAACCCCTGCAAGAGTTTAGAGTGAGTTTCTAGTGTATTGCCGAACAATTTTGTTTTTTGTACGAGTGACACAATGTCCCTTTGCATAGCCTTTAAATCTACTCCCAACAAAGTTGTCTGCAATCCACCAATCTTAGAGTTCACGATGGATATTTGGCTTTCGACCTTTTCCTCTGATCTTTGGACTCTTTCTCTAACAGCTTGAAGTTCCCGTTCAAAGTTGGTCATTCCTTGACCATTCTTCTCCACGGTAGTTTTAAGCGAGTTCACCTCGTTTTGAATTCCCTGGACTGACTGGGGTAGACGCTGGAGATCGCTCAGGGTTATCGTCTGCTTGTCCAGAAGCTGTCTTTGAGACGACTGTTCCGACGCCAGTGCAGCAACGATATCCATCTGACGCGTCAGCTGCATTTGTAGGGAAGCGCTTGTATCCATTATTTTTCTGCTTAGAAACTTATAGTCACTATAAATTGTCTCGTTCATTCGATGAACCGCTTCCTCCATGTCAGCAAAGTTCTGATTTTCGGTGTCTATTTTACCAAGTTCGGTTTTGATATGCCCCAGATCTAGGGAGATGGCTTTCATCTCTTCCTGCACTGCTGCCGAAGCGTTTTGCATTTTTGTTATTTCGGCTCCAAGAGTGGCTGCTACTGAGTTCGCTCTCTCTCGGGCAATGCCTAATTCCGAATCAATCCTTTTAGCATCGGGGGTGCCGCAAGACATCCCGTTTCCCTCGGGAACGATAAACTCGTAGCGACATTGCTGCTGGCTCCAACTAGCAGGGATAGCTGCAGCCATAATCGAAATTGCCAAGAGGCGGTAGTGGCAATGAGCAGCCATGATGGGGGTAATGTGAAAAAGCATTGAAATCGAGACACTTTTATAAAGGAATATGTCTTCCTTCTTGGGCTTTGATCGGGTTTACAAGGGGGTCACGCCTCTCTTTATAATAATTATACAAGTTATAAATCTGACCAGACATAACTTTGTGAAAAAACATGATTCATCTTTGGGAATTTTTAATGTTTTTATTTCATTCGTTGGTAATTCTGAAATAAACTTTGATTATAATTTGTCCGGATTCCTTTCGTTGGCCCCACGTCGACTTTCGCCATGTTCATGTTCCTAGGAACTAATGGTGATCGGGCAATTTTAGGGAATTACTCATTCTGATTTTTTATAAGCTGATTTTAGCAAATACTTCGTTTCTCTTTTATCACGCAAGAATAAGATCAATAGAACAAAAAATGGACATGTGTTACGAATGTCTTTAAGTTACTTTAGTTATCAACACCATTTTTTAGTACAATTGTAATTCCGCCG
This sequence comes from Magallana hongkongensis, assembly GCA_016163765.1. Lineage (NCBI taxonomy): Eukaryota > Metazoa > Mollusca > Bivalvia > Ostreida > Ostreidae > Magallana > Magallana hongkongensis. Next base: position 59,034,156 of record WFKH01006014.1, on the reverse strand, counting down.
TAAGAAGAAATTGATACGAGTTTTTCAAGACACCTATTTTTGACTTGAAATATTACTTTTTACTACTAATATAATACTATTTGAATAACTGGGATATCAGTTAATAAACGCGGAACAAATCATCAAAACATCAAATTGGACAATTGTATTCCCCACCACCTCTGCATCTTGTAATGAAAAATAAGTGGTTAATGTATCGTATTTACGAATAATATCAAATTAAATCTAATGCCCATTTACAATCATTATTTTATCATTACAAAAAGAGTATGGATTTTAAACAATATTTTTATTTATTTGTTATACATAAATTCTTCTTAATTCATATAATAATTTCAAATTAGTTTTTCATTTTACTTATATTTTGGAACAATTAATTTTTTTTTAATTTTTGGTATGGTATTTATACAAGGTTGTTAATGTTTATTATTATCATTTATCTCTTTAATTATATATCTTAAACCTTCTTGATATTGATATGAATTTGTATGTTTATAATTGTAATACTCTCTGAAGAAGGTATTGGTATGCTATATTCGTCTAAAATGGTTATTAGGGGAATAACCTCTGAAGAAATATTTTTGGCATCAGGAAGATGTAGGTAATAAGTATGAAAACAACAAATAGTTTATTTCAGAGATAACAGAGATAACTGACATTCTCAAAGGAGCTGTTATGAAATAAGCGGAAGCTGCGGGGTGATTCACCCACGCTCTTCCTGAAGTTTTATCAAAGCTTGTACACCCGCCACAGTTTCTGTGATGTCCCTTTTGTATGCCGCCTTTGTCATCCTCTATGGTGCCAAAAACCTGGATGCTTAACCTTTGTGAAGGGCGTGGCCACGAAAATGACATAAAGTTCAAATAAATAAATTTTATCCTCGTTATACACACCTCATGTTGATTTCCGTATATATCCTCGCGTGTCTCAAAATTTGCGAAAATGGAGATAAATATGTAATCTTTTATATTTGCGTCTGTCATTTTTCGCAATTTAAAAAGTTTCTAATAGCAAAAAATACCGGATATAATTTCTGCGTATTGTATTTTTTGCGATGTGAAAATGAGCGAAAAAAAATAGATCATCGCGAAAATAACTGAATACACGTTATTTTTTATCAATAAATAATTGATATCTTTGATCATGAATAAAAGGTTTATTTCTTCTTTTTACACATGAGTTGTTAAGACATTGACGTATCATTGCGCAATTAAAACACAAAATAATTCTACATATGTTACTTACAACGGTATTTTGGCAATGCGTGAACATGTTTAAAAACTAATATGTCATAAAAGTATTGGTCACAAGACGTATTTTAAAAGTACTGGTCAGATGAGTGTATTGTTAACGTTGTGTCATAGTATTTAACAGTATAGTCTCAGTCACTTGTTAGTATTAGTTGAGGAACAGTTATAACGTGTATGTTGAAGAACAGCATAGTATATTTATTTAATATACCTCTCAGTAGTTATACGCATTGATAGAGAGCCGTGAACGTTGTGAAACAGTTTTGTACAGATACGTAACACTTAGTGACTGTTAGCATTGGACGAAGGTCGTAAACGTTGTACTATAACGAAGCACTCAGTTACTGTTGCATTGGACGAAGGTCGTAAACGTTGTACTATAACGTAACAATCAGTTACTGTTGCATTGGACGAAGGTCGTGGACGTTGTACTGTAACGTAACGCTCAGTTACTGTTAGCACTGTTGGACGAGGGTCATGATCAGTGTTAAACAGTTTTGTACAGTTACGTAACGCTCAGTTGCTGTTAGCACGTTGTAATACAGTTTTGTTCCGCAACGTATACTCACTTGCTGTTATCATTGGTCAAGAGGCGTTAACTTGGTTATACAGTTTTGTACAATTACGTAACACTCAGTTGGTGTAAGTTTAGCTCGGGGACGTGCACGTTGTAATACAGTTTTGTACAGTAACGTGACCTTCAGTCGCTGTTAGCATTGGTCGAATCAACTCAATTACTCTAGCACAGATTAATTAATATATATTTTGCATAATATTATGACAGAGGACAAAAACAGTTTTACGTGCGAAACAGACCAGGTTAAAAAGGGGAATCTCCAAAAATGATTACTTCTAGTATTATAACAATAAACTTATTAGGATCGGCTTACAAAACCTAGATGTTATCCGCGACGGGGTACACTCTATTTATTTGTTTGGCCTTAATTGTTCGATATACTTGCATCTGCTTATTAAAATACTGTTTATCAAGGTAAAGAAATTAAGACGCTTTTGATTCCGAGAGACTAAATCCACCTGCATTTTTTTTCTGTTCTCGTTCGGTCACGGGACTTCACCATACGTCAATATGTACACCTTGCACGTATGCACAATATAAAACAGGTACATTGTATACAAGTAATATTGGGTCACTGATACCTAATATATACAATAGTTATCCGTGCTGTTGACCTTTGTTGTTTGATGAATTAGATAACAGTTACAATCGGCAACAAGGGGGTTACCCCCACCCTGGCTTACGTTGGAAGATACCGGTAAAATGGAACGAGTTCAGAATGTCCATTGTTGCTCGGTTTCGCTGCATTTGGATTCTGTGTTTATACCTGGGGACCGTCAATGCCGTCTTTCCTGAACTTCTTTCATGTCGGGCTAACATCAGATGTTCCTCACTGGTCGGTATAGATGTAAACATGTGTATGTATTGCACGATATAAGCGTTAGAATCCTTTGTCTATTGCCTTGGTAACCGGGGTAATTAATTGCGGATTCTTCTTTTTCTTCTTAGAGAAATGTGACATGCCGCTTCATTGATGCAGGACTTTTCGGAACTGGTAGGTTTTTTTTTTGTTTTTTTTTTTTTGATAATCTGGGACTCTTCAGACACTAACACGGAACTTTTCATTTACTAGTAACTTTAGAATAACATACTTTACAGGACATACCAATGACTCTAGCATAACATCGTAAAGGTTCCTTTATAAAAAGTCAGACACAAACGTCAGACGAGTCTCGGATACGATTTTAGCTCACCTGAGCCAAAGGCTTAAATAAGCTTTTCTGATTGAAAGCCCGTTGTCTGGCGTGGTCATCTTCATTACCGTCGTCGTAAACTTTTCTTAATTTCTTTTCTAGAACCACAAAGTTTATTTTAATCTAATTATAACTTGGCGCAGGCATTCTCGTTTAAAGGGGATTAAACATTGTTCAAATGGGGGATCATGCCCTCTTTCGAGGAAAGGTGATGCATAATAGCAGTAAAAATTATATGACAACATTAAATTAAAGATAAAAAGGAACTAAGTCCCTGCTCTTGCGTGTACAGTGTACATGTAAATACTTCAGTTGCTTCTTAGAAGTTAAAATCTTGGCTCATTTGAGCAATGTGGTCCTAGGCTTCTTGTTAATTAAATACTAGTAATTTATAAATCGTAAAATATGTTTCGATTCGTGTTTTATTTAATCCATGAATTTGAACTACTATTGATTTATTAATTGGCTATTTCAGTTCATATGACGTCTGGGCCATTCCCTGCAGCCCCTAGATGTCTCAATATCACGGCAAGTCCTCTCTTAAACAGGGCGGGGCTCCAGCTGGTGATCACTTGGGCAGGTCCTGCTGATGGTGGGAAAAGCAGGAATATATTATCCATCTATTTTATTTGTCTATCCATCCATTTCCTAAATCAACTATATTACAAACGCATGAAATTCATTTTACGTTTTTCATGACGTTCCTCACGTGTATTCTACTTAAAAAAGTTTCAAGTTTTATTGCTATTTATTAGGATCCTTTGTATTCCTTCGAGGATTTTATCTGGAAATAGCTCTATCCTCCAACGTCTATCCAATTGGAAGTTACACCATAGATCTCAGTGGCAATAGCTACCTCTTCAGTAATAGATCCTTGTTTTCTTTATTAACGGTAGGTATAAACCTTACTATGTATATGTATAACATCATTATCGCCATGAATCTTTAGTCGTGAATAATCATTTTTTCTTTTTAAAGAATGAAATTTTCCAGATGAGGTGCGAGTATAATGGACCGTTAACACAGTCCCTCTACGTCTACGTATCCAGTCTGCCTACTCCTGCTGAGCTGGATTATCTGGAGGACGCTTGTAGATTAACTCTCGACTATCCTCCATCTATTTCCAGCACCGCCGAGATGTCATTGGAAATAACGGCGGTGGATATGAATCCTCCCATAAATGGTCTGTAGTTAATTGCTTTTGTGGAGATCAAATATATCGCATTTGGATATATTGTTTCAAAATTTAACCAAGGCTATTTCTTTCCAGAGATTTCTGATAATGAAGAGAGCAAGGATTGGTATGCTGTCGCAATAGTTACCCCGGCAGTTGTAATCGTTGCTTTACTAACCAGTGTCATCATTTTCTCTCTCTGGCGAAGAAGAAAACTATCGAACAGAGTAATTAGTACATCAGAATCCGATCAGCACAATTCTGGCCAATCAGAATTTTATCAGCCACTTTCTGACCAATCAGAATTTTGTCCCTCTACATCGAGCCAATCAAGAGCTAGTTCCGACCAGTCAGAGTCCAATCAGTCAACTTGTATATCAGAACAAATTTCTATCATATCTACATTTGAACAGTCGGAATCTATTCAATACATCTCTGACCAATCAGGATTTGACCGATCGGATTCTGGCCAATCAGTGCCTATACCACTTTTGAATAGCCAATCAGGATCTCGTCGACTGCATTCTAACCAATCAGTGACTATACTTAACACAATGGACCCACCAGGATCTCATTTTTTATATGACATCTCGGAGACTAGTTCAACTAGCTCTGATACAGAGGATACACAACCAGTTTTGTGTGTATCCGTCGACCAACCACGTGGCATTTGCGCTTGTCGGACGGAATACGTCAGAGATTGGATGTATGAACCAGGTGTAACACCGAAAGTGTGTAATCAAAGGGACTCGGAAGAGTCGACAATAGATGAAGAAATCAAACAGGATTTTCTCATTTTAAACTTTTCCAATACGACAAATGTGTAGAAAATGGAACGACATTTGTTTCTAACAATGGATGTAAAATGCATTAATGTACTACTTTGCACCGTTCAATTTTGCATTAGAATGTCACGAACAATGTAATTATTTAAAAATGAGATTTAAGGCATTTGCTCTCTGTGGGTTTTTTACCATTTTAAAATCTTGTGGGGAAAAAATTCGTTCATTTGCTTAGGAGAAAAAATATATCGTTTCAGTTCTGCTCATAGCTGCAGACATATCGAGCTGTAACTCTGGGGTTAAATTCGGGTCCACAGTTCGTTGGGCTACAATCGCAACTTCGACCAGATAGACAGACAAAAAAAGTGTTCTAAGATGCCAATGCCCTTGGTTTCCCGGTGACGTCATATGGTTACTGTTGAGATTTTGGGAAAATTTCCTGAATGAGTCGGTACATCAAGTGATACTGGAACAATTAAACGATGTTTGTTTGTGCTTTAAGAGAAGACAACAAGGTTGAATTTATAACGTCTGAAATTAGCTGTTTTTCTTACCGTTGTCAGGCATGTTTTAATTGTAAGAGATTCAAATAACATCGCGTGGCAACCTTAGTATTTATATTGAACCAATTCTGCAATTACTGGAAGAGGTTAGCGGTATGCATTTCGTTAAATGCTTAGCCTATCTAACAGTGAATTAAGAACACTACATAAATTTCAAGGAACAAGACATATCCTACATTAAAGTTGCTTTGAATTAAAATTTGTTTTATTTATTAATTAAGATTAAATATACAAATTGCTTTACGTAAATTCGTTTGAATTTTCTTTTATTTGATCAAAGCTTGATTTTGTTTAAAAAAAAATAAAATGTTTTTTATGACATTCTTTTTTTCTCATCGAATTTGATATCAACTTTAAGAATTTTCAGGCAACAAAATAATTGTTGGATAATAGAATTATAGAATTGTGTGATTATCTGTGAATGTTTCTTTTTTCGACATGTTATCTTTTTCACATAAAAAGCAATGCTTACAAGATGGTAAGTAAGAGCAATTCCAGTCTGATTAAAACCACCCCTTCTCCTTACACTCGTCGGGTGTAAGGAGAAGGGGTGGTTTTAATCAGACTGTAGCGATTTCAATAGTACTAATCAGACTGGAGCGATTTGTTCAGGCCTCTGGATCATAAAGCAATGATTTTCACAAAACTTAAGACGCACCACATGTATGTATGTACAAGTTATAAAAGTTTTATTACTGATCTGACCATATACACGACCTATTTTATAATTTCAATTAAGGGTTGTTTTCTTTTCTTTTCTTTTTTGTAATCCCGATAATTCGTTTGTTAACACTGGAATATCATGTACTGTCGTGTCGAACCGTAAAATATTCTTGATTGGAGTTTTATTCAGGGAATGCTCAAGTGTGTGTTGAATTAAGATTGAAAATCCCGCCTTAATGAACGTAGCAATCGATCGATGACCAAGCACGGCTGACCAACACATGTACAACTGTGTTGGTCACGTGATTACGGCCAATACTAACATAAGGATATGTTTATGTATATATACATGTGTACATCCTATGGAAAAATGCAGACACTGTAAACAACTAAACATAGTAAACAGGCCTTGGACCACCCTCAGACCTAAATCCGCGCCCGTGCATAATCACAAACCGCTGTATTTGATTCAAATGATCAGAAGCACGGAGGCATGACGTGTACATGAATATTGATGGACACCACAGCACCCTTCTTCTAGCGGTTGGGGCATGGGGCTGGAGAATGAGCAGCAATGGAGGTTTCTGCTGGCGGGGATATCGAACATGTGTGGGGCATCAGGTCAGACTACTACAGAATCTCTTCACCGTTTCTTGTAATTGAATTCATACATGTTTATTTATTTGTTGATTGCTGGGGGCTGAATATGTGATCAACCAACCATGAATGGCGGATCATAGAGAGATTGGCAAAGGCGGGGATTCAGGGCTGTGGTTACATAAGTCAACATTAAAGTAACAAGGCTTTGTGTATTAAAACACTGCATGCTTGCCTTACCCTGTTTGTGGGGGAGGGGGGGGGGGGGTCACAGAGATTTGACATTGATAGTTCGGACGTGTGCTTTCGATTTCACCCTAACATGATTGCTTTAGGTGGTGAACATTATGTTACCATTGCTTGTTATGGTCATGTATTTACATGTATTATTTATTATGCTTCAACTTATATGCCCCAAAGCCGAGCGACTTTGATTTGGTTAATTAAACACATATAATCCTTGAAACCGCAGGACTTCTTTGTGAAGCAACGAATTAATCAAATATGTTTGGGATATGAGTCTGAATTATTTTGGGGCAATACAAAATGAACTGTCCTCAAAGGCACTTGTAATTCTTTTGTATACCATTATTTTGGAGGGGGTTGAACTTTTAGTACAGGAACACGTTTCTGTACGCATTACAGTAAAGATCCTCATAAGATTTTTTAGAATGAATTAAGAATTTTTAACTTGTTACAAATGAAGCACAATGCATTGTTGGTGTAATTTGGTGAAGTGAAGTCCTTAATGTTTACTTGTAGTTACGAACCCCATTGATGTTGTAAAGATCCGGATGCAGCTGGAGAACGAGCTGGCAGTACACGAGGGCCTGAGCGCCATCAAGAACCGCTACTATGATGGATTTGTGAAGGGAGGGGTGAGGATCGTACGGGACGAGGGGGTAGGGGGCCTCTATAAAGGGTATGAATAAAGTCTAGCACTGTTACATGATTTCACCTTTGCAGTTAATTTAAAGAAATTTTAAAAGTTGTATATTTTAGGGGGTTAACTTTTATTCCAATTTTCAAGTAAATTGAAGCGAAAAGTAAAAAAAAAAAAAGCAAACAGAAAATGTACGCAATTAATCTTACAATCTCTTTTCGGTCAATCAATGCGAATAATAATGGTGGTAAATTTGTTCGTACTGACCCAGTTACTTGTTTTGGTCAGCCTACTACCGTCCTTGATGCGGGAGGGATCCTACAGTACAATCAGATTGGGTGCCTACGAGCCGCTGAAGGTGTACTTTGGCGCCACAGACCCTGCTCATACCCCGCTGTGGAAGAAGATCTGTGCAGGGGCTATATCAGGTTGGTCATAGAGAGGTAACTCAAGTTAAATGTTTTTCGTATCGCAAGCCATAGAGGAATGAAAACAAAAATTTTCAATTCAGTTACCTTTTAAAAGAAGGGAGGGTGTTATTCACAAATGTGAATAAATGTTTTATATTTTGATTTAATGTTACCAATATCCCATGTTCGATGATTATTATCTTTAAAGATTAAATATCTTTGGTTAAAGTTTATGCTTCCTTTAGAATTTTGTTACATATTATACAATTTTTGGTGCTCTGCAATATCGCTTTGTTGTTCTTGAATTAACAAAAAAAAAAAAACCCACTATACGGACAATGTGTCTGTACCACCCAACTAATGGATGGCGAAACGTCTCTTCAACAGGGACCATCGGGAGCGCCATTGCGACGCCGACCGATCTGGTCAAAGTCAGGATGCAAGCCCAGGGCAAGCTCTTTGATGGAGGAGTGCCCAGATACAAGAGTACATTTTCGGCATTCAAAGAGATTATCCAGACTCAGGGCCTGCGGGGGCTGTATACAGGTGTGGGACCCACCGTAAAAAGAGCAGCCATATTGACGGCTACCCAAGTAAGTGCACCCATTGTTTCAATACGTAGTTATTGTAAATGTAAATTATGGGAATATTGGTTTATTGTAGCATGGACGTTTGACTTGCAAACACATGCCCATCTACATATAAAATATCTTCTTGAAGGTGTGGTGAACGAATTTCCGTGGTTATTTCCTTAATTACAAATGCTGCCTTTATCAACTCCGTACCAAAATTATTATAAAAGATATGGCAATTTCTCGACAGATTCCAAGTTACGATCACGCAAAACACACCATTTTGAACGCCGAAATTATGAAGGAAGGCCCCGCTCTCCACGTGATATCTTCAATGATAGCAGGGTTCATGACGGCACTGACTACCTCACCTGTTGACGTCATCAAAACGCGAATCATGAACCAAAATTCACATGGTAAGTTATGTAGGTTGTGTGTTTGATATACGATTTGTCATTGAATTTTACGTGGCATGGGTATATCTTTGGAAAATTATATGAAATAAACATAACTTCAAATCGGATACAGCTTTAAAACTATTTGTGTATATACTTTAAATGACCTGGGTGCCCCTTGGGTAATAAGAAAATTAATACATATGCGGGGGGTGGGGGGTGGATCCACCCACCGGTTTAGCAGAATTAATAAATTTCTATTGTTAAGTAATTAAAAAAAAGACATAGGATCCCTCTGGAAACACAGACTCCTATAGAAAGTTGAAAAGACAAAAAGTAAGATAATAGTATAGAAAGGTGTAGACCCCCCCCCCCTCCTTCTTAACGAAAATTTTTTTTAAAGTAGGGAAAGATGTTAAATTATGTTTTCTTTTTAATTTAAATTATATTACAAGAGGATGTATATCCGATGTATGGTTAGACCTCTAAAAAATTCTACGACCGAACTTATACTGTCCTAAGAGCTGAGATAAAAAAATACCTGGGAGTGTCTTTTTTTCTGTTTCAGGTGTAGCCCACCATGAGCGGATATACAAGAACGCCTTCGACTGTTTCTTTAAGACATTGAGGTCAGAGGGACCTCTTGGGCTCTACAAGGGCTTCATCCCGAACTGGATGCGTATAGGACCTCACACTATCATCACATTCTTTATATTTGAAGAGCTCCGCCACCTCATAGGAATGGACCCTGTATAACTTAGCTTGTAGTGGATAACTAACGAATGCGTCACTGATGCAATATATTTCATTTTATTTGTTCATATACAGATATGAGCTATGTACAAACTCTTTTGAATTGCCATGGTATTTTACTCCGTTGGTAGTTAGAATAACCTTACTGTGTCTCGGAACAAGCTCTAAACAGGGTCTGTGAGACAATATTATTTTTACGATTATTTTAACATTCTTTTCACACCGGTGGTACAAAACCAACTCCAGAATTTCTACATCTTCGACATATTATAGATCTGTGATCAAATGAAACTCTCAGGATTTTGGATTTTAATCCATCTACATACTTTAGCATGAGATTATTTATGTTCTTTTGTACAAAATGTTTTAGATTTTTTATGATGTCGAACTGTCCCAAGAACAATAAATGCAAAGGAAAACCAAATGAATTTGTTCTGAAAAGATTTGCATAGAGTTGCAATCTCTTTCAACTATAATATGTAGCTCAAACAGAGACAATCATTGTGTTCATCTATTATCAGTCATGGGCAACAATTTTCTTAAATTTAAAAGATTTTTAAAGATTTTTTGTAACTTTTTTTAGTCTTACGATACTATTTTATGCGGGAAACTATTTAGAGACTCTCATTACAGCAAAATTACGTGATCTGTCATGTATTCCGATTCCTTCTTCTCAGTAAACCCAACAATTTGTTTTAATATTCACCAGAAAGGATTAAGTTACCGATACATGCAGAACTATCACGTTGAAAATATGCAACAAAGCAACAAAATACAATTCTAACAAGAATAGATATGGGTTAACCCATATCCAAGATATTCGACTTATAAATTACTTGAATTTTCACTGTGCTCAGCCGATCTCTTAAGTTAAGATCACTGAACTTGTTAAGAAACTGACGTATATAGTTCATGTCCGTATTAAATACTGCCACCCGTCATTAGCAAACAGTGCACACGTCTGTGCTTAAACAGAGTCTACACAAGTGCGACCAGAAATTTGGTGCAGGTGTTGCGTAACCATTCCGTCGTTTAAAAAAAAAGAAAAGAAATAACACACACTCATACACAACAAATAATTAAAAGAGATTGTGTGATAACTAACGAACAATAATCGTGAAAGTAATATAATTATTGTAATAATATAAGCAATATTCATTAGTGAAAAAATTGTCAATCGAAGAATGACCTATATTTTCGTGAAAAAGACTGAGGAGGCAGCTAGCGTAGGAATATGAATACTTCACATTTACATTTCTTGGGGTGGGGTGTTTTTTCAAAATAATTTTACGTAAATTTTGTTTTCTTCCACGTATTACATATACATCGATATTCTAAACATTTATTGTAATGTTGTATCTGCTGATCATGAACAGAACTATACTTTTCAGCGCAATTGTGTAAAGAGTACCTGACTTTAGTAATATATCTTGAATAGATAGTAGGCACTGATCAAATATATTAAAAAATACAACATATGACAAATATACCTATATTAGAGTTCACAGTTTCAATACTTAAATTAGTGTTCTTTTGCTCTCAAGACCATAAAGACGGATTGATTCAACACCGGGACCAACGAAAATGTGCCATTGTCAGTATCCAATGAAACAACAGAGTTCTAGATCTATTTCACCGTTAATAGTCCCTGGGTTAACATTTTAACACATAAATGTTCATTTCTAAGGCGACATACGAATATAGTGCATTTGGGTTTTTTTAAATATAAAGGTTAGAAATAAATGATAAAAGAACAAATGTAATATTGCCGCTGTCAGTAGCTGGACATTATAAGCAAAATGTATTTTCATTCTTGATAGCATAAAATATCCATTTAGTTAAAGGACAATCTAAAAAGTTCAATGTTTGAGCAATTCACAAATGATGCCATCGTCGGATACCCACGGTTGATCGCGATCACCCGTGGGTATCCGACGATGAAATGATGCAGACATTTGGGAACATGGACTATTGGTTGTGAATATTTGTATTGAGATTGCAGTAAGCAAACTATGAAACCTTTAAAGATTGATGTAATTGGATGGATATGATGATCTAAAATAAATATTTAAAATACTAAATGCGGACATCATTAGTATACTCATTGTTTGTTGTACATTCACGATCAGATTCTTTTAACTGACCATCTTTAATGTGATCTTTCAACATATTAACATATCATCCTTTATGAATAAACTGTAGATCTATAGATTATAAACACAGTGATTGACATTTATCATTTCAAGTTTTACAATGAAATTCTTGCACATCATTTTAGAATCTCCTCTAGGCTTTTTCATAACTGTCTTAATTTTTGAATACTAGATTAAAAATAACATACACAGTCATCTGACGTTAAATATTTTTCTCATACTAAAAAGATATTAGATAGGAGGAATATTATTTTTCATCATGAAAAAATATATATATAACGTCAGGTGCCTGTACTCCCATAGGATAGTATATCGGTGCATTGTTCAATCTGATCTGAAATAAAATCGGGCTCGGGGTACATTATTGAAAAAAAAAATTGCAAACAACGTGAGATCGGTGAATAACAAAAAACATAAAAACATCTGGAAAATGGCAAAAGTTGTGGCATCTAGATTTGCTCTGTTAAAAGTTGAAGGAGATGATGACGACAAGGAAAAAAAAGCTGCCCAAAAAGCTTCCAATGCACAGACCAACAAGAAAAAGAACAAAAAGAAGAAAGGCGGCCAACAAGATGAAGAGGTAACTTTCTGAATCCTATTCCTTGTGCGCATCAAAACAAGTTTCAGAAATCAGACTGAATTCAGCAGATATCATTGGAATTAGATAATTTATTAAATTAGATTGTCTTATAATGTGAAGCACTGCAGCAAGTATATCAAACAGATAGTATTTTGTATTTATAATTTTCATTTTGTTAAAATGCAGATACTGTATATGTACTTTTAAGCGAGGTGGTGTTGGAATGTAAAGTGTATTTTAAAATTTTTGATATTGAATTATCATTAACAGTTGAGGAATTTGGCGTTTGGTCGACCAACATCAGGGCAGCAAAGGTCAAACAAGAAAAAGACAGCAGCTCCTTCAGAGGAGGAGTGGGAAAAATGGCAGGAAACTGATAAACAGGTGAGCACAGGTGTAGGGACAGACAGACAGGCAGGTATACTCAGGTAGACAGTAACTTGCAGCAAGTAGACTTATGTACAGAAATACATGGCAAAGGAAAGGTTGATGTAAAAACTGACAATCAGGTTGACATAGAGAAATGAAAATGACCAACAGATCAACCCACAATTTGGAGATCTTTATACTCTTTGTTTAGCCTCCATTACCACTGCACTACTGCTTGTGGTTTATGTCTAAAAGAAATAATGGAATTTATTTTTTTTTCCAGTTAACTGCCGATGCATATGAAAAAGACCTACAAGAAGCACTATTGCAAAGCAAATTAGAATTTGAGAAAAAAGAACAGGTAGTATGTATGAAATTGATAAGAATTAATGAAAGTTGATATTTGCTGTGTAATTATTGAGTTTAAGTCTGTAAGAGAGAAGTGTTCTAGATAAAAGACAAATTCAGTTTTAAGCAGCAATATCAGAGTTATCTCTCTTGCACCCTTTACAAGGCCAAGAAGATGGTACCTGAGGCAGGACCTCCTGAATTCCTGACACAGGGAAAGGAGGACAAAAAGAAAAGAAAGCACAAAGACAAGCCAGCCACAATGAGTCTAGACGAGTTCAACCAGATGAATGCAGAGAAACCCAGTGGCTTCTCTGATGGTTTGTTTCATATACTAGTACATGTACTGAATAAGATGATATAAATGAAGCATTGTTTTGAATGTATTTAAAGACCTTCTTTTATTGGTCCTTCTCTATCTACAGTACTGATCAGACCCAACCTAACAGAAAGTAAACCCCAACTAAACCATGGGTTTACTTTTGGGGTTTACTCTGGGTTTACTCCAGGTTTATTAGAGTTGACCCAGAGTAAACCCAAAGTAAACCCAGACTGGACACATAGAGTAAACCCCGATCAGAAGTATACCCGTGAAAGCAGAAGCTACATGTGTATTTGGAATATACAAGGGCAGGAATAACAGGCAGTAAGATGGTAAGATAAAAGACGGGTCTGCTTCATACTTCAGTGCGTACAGTGGACCCCAAAAGCAAACCCTGAGTAAACCCAAAGTAAACCCTGGGTAAACCCAACGTAAACCCTGACTGAGTGGACGCATTTTTTCAAAAAGCAGACCCAGAGTAAACCCCAAGTAAACCCCAAAAGTAAACCCGGGGTTTAGTTGGGGTTTACTCTGGTGTTAGGTTGGGTCTGATCTGTACTGTAACTTTGGAGCTTATGATTCTAAGATAAACTAAGAAATTGAGTACATGTTTAAAAAAGAAGGAAAAAAATTACAACAGTTAAATGTTTCTAATTCATCAGAACATTATCTACATCAAAAATTATTTCAATTTAATTTGACTTGAGTGGTGTTATATTTCATTTTGTTCACTGACATTGTTAGAGTTGGATGAGATCCCCAGTCCTGTACCTCCCCACACAAACGGTGCAGAGATCGATCCCAAATTCTTCTCCCACCTCGATGACAGCGTTCAAAAGATTATACAGAAAGAAAAAATACAGGAGGAATATCAAAAGGTGGGATACATATAAGTACTCAAAGGAATTTTTTTTTCATGTTTAAAGATATTAGATAATGTACTTGTGATTGTTATTATACCTGATAGATGTCATGTATTTGTTTAAAAAAATGAATTGAATTACTTTTTAAATGGTTTTTGAAAATGCCTATTTCTGAATATTTTATTTGCAATTATTTTAACATTGTGGTCAATTTTGCAAGTATTCTTACGTTTCATAAAGGAATTACAAAGTATAAGTTTATAATCAACAAATATATAGAAATATTGTTTATCAAGAATGTGTTTAAATTATTATAATATTAGAGTCATCTCTTTAGCTGCCTATCAACACCTGTGTTCTCTAACCAAAGTTTCAACTTCGGTATAATTTAAGTTTAAAAATACACAGTTTCATTCATTTTGACATAAATATTTTTGACAGCTACTCAATCGGACACTTAGGGCATTCCAACATAGAACTATCAGACCAAGCCTTGTTGGTTTAAAAAAGCTTTTAACATATTTGATTCATATTTTAACAGCATTTTGCAGTTGAAAGTGTTGTCTCAGCAAAACATAAAAAAGAAATGGAGAAAAAAGACAAAGAAATAGAGTTTCTAAGAACATCAATGAAGAAGTTAGAGGTGATTTATTTATGCATAATTTTACATTTGATGTTTCTCATCTTAAAAGTACTTTATAAAATGGGTTCTATTTCATCTCATATTACATGCATTTTCAAAAATGGGTTTCCATACATTTATTATGGATAATGTGATGATGTAGGAGGAGTACAAACAAGTCAAGAAGAGGAACAAGCAGCTATGTGTGATACTGGCTCAGGGAGAAAGTAAGTCAGCATTTTATAACAAACTAGGCTCAGGGAAATTATATGAAAAGCTAGACCAAGGGAAAGAGATAGTTATGATATTTTATGATGTTTTAGCAAAGAAGGCTAACAAACTGAGCTCAGAAATTTATGATATATCTAATAAACATTTTTTTCCCTAATCATTTATTGAGTTATGATTTTTCTGCATTTGTCTGTCATGGTAATGAATTGAATACCTACCTCATTTACACTCATACAAACTGGGTTGGGGCAGTTTATGCTTTTTAAACCACGAAGTGGTTTATAAATAGTGAAAACAGTTCCAATCCAGTTTATATGAGAATGAATTGGGTAGCTATTGAATTATGACCAAGGCAATATAAACCAATTTCTTCAGCCAATCAAATTGCATGTTACAACCAGATTTAAATTATTGCAAAACAAAAATTATGGAAGACAATATTGACAACATATAAAACTTTACAATAATGTTATTACAGTGAAGGATAAGGCAGAAGTTCTGATGCAGGTGGATCAACTAACTCAGGTCAAGGACGAACTCACAGAACAGGTAAAATCACCTTGGCAACTGTTGGTTGTAAATATTGTATCTAATTGGAGAAGTAACAAATACAACAGAACTCCCTTAATTGGATACAGTATTTTGTTTAATTTGCAGGTAGCTGAGTTGACAGCTGAGCTAGAAAAAGAAAGGTCAAAAGTTCACAGTCTCAAGTCAGAAGTTGAAAAATTTAAGGTAATCATGGTTTGTCTGTCATAAAAATTTCAACTAGAAATTTATCTACTTTAAGTATTAAATATAAACTGCAATTTGTTGAGTATAATATATTATCAAAACAAACTGTTTTTGTTTTTGTAGGGAGGCAAACATGTTGGGAAATGATTGGTGCAATAAAACAATACAGACTCAGAGAGCTCTAGAAAAAAAAAGCCAGTTTTGTTTTTCATCAGTTCATACATTAGAAAATGTGACATAGACAGTGGCTGTTCCAGACCTATTGTGTCCAAGTGATACAAAGGAATGAGAAGTATTGTAGCCAAGCAGTGTTGTGAGACATAAATTGGAGAATTTTATCATAATGGTTCTTTTATATTTTTTCATTAAATTGTTTTTCCTAATGAAAAAAAACAACTTTCCCTTGATCTTTGTTTTTCATTATTGTAGTTCATCAGGAAGATAATCAAATAATTGATAGCGCATCTAAATAAAGAGAAAACCATATTACTAGCAATGAGAAAATTATGATCTTGGTAAATTGAAATAGATGTTACAAAGTACATGTATATATTTTATTGAACTGATATTACAGATATAACAAGATTGGTATATCATAATTAAAATAAAAGATGGGTTTCATCAACTTTCATAGATAGTACTCGGCATTCTTTAAAAGGTACCTAGTGCAAAAAATATATACAAGAAGGATTGAGGGTTCAGTTGTCTTGAAAATTATTCTGTTTTTCGCCCACTGAGACGAAGTCGGAGGGAGCTTTTGCTATACCCTCGGCGTCGGCATCGGCGTCCAGACCTGGTTAAAGTTTTTGTTGCAGATCCTGTATCTAAGTTATTACTTTTCCTATCTTCACCAAACTTGATGGATAATGCATCTGGACCTACTTATGGACTTGACAGGCTTGGATGCTGAATCTGGGCTATGAATTTCAGATGCTGGAGCAGGTTAAGGTTTTTGGAGCAGGTTAAAGTTTTTGGTGCAGGTGCCCTTTGATAGCAATTTTTAAGTTACTACTGGTCCTAACTTCACCAAACTTGCATGGATGGTGTGTCTTATGATACTGATGCACCTGACAGGCTTGAATGCTGAATCTGAGCCATAGGTTTCAGATGCTGGCAAAGGTTAAGGTTTTAAGAGCTGGTTAAAGTTTTTGGAGCAGGTGCCCTCTGATGATTATATCTTGGTTATTTCTGGTCCTAACTTCACCAAACTTGCATGGATGGTGCGTCTTATGATACTGATGCACCCGACAAGCTTGAATGCTGAATCTGATCCATAGGTTTTGGATGCTGGATGAAGTTTAGTTTTATGAAACAGGTCACAAGTTTAATAGATAATAGTGCTATTTCAAACTTGCATAGTTGATTTAACTATGATATAAATGAATCGCAGAGGTATCTTCAGATGCAGAGCCTGATCTCCATTACCAAGGATGCTAAAAGAAATCCTACGTCATTTAAACTAGCTTGGTAGATGTGTTTGTTGTTAAGTGATAGAACATGATTTCTATTATTTAGTATTGTATGATATGATACACTATTGTTTTATATGATACAATATTATATCATATATAATATTGTAAAAAATTTATATGATATGATATTGTATCATTTTTTGTATATTATGTTATTGTATTATGATATTGTCATGTATAGTATTGTATATTATGATACAATATTGTATAATTTGATATTGTATTATATATTATTTTATCACATGATATAGATTCATATGATATTGCAATATATAATATTGTATCGTATGATATGATATTGTATAATATAATATTGGTTTCTATAATATATTATTATATCACATGTTGTTATATTATATATATTGTAATATATAATATTGTATCATATGATATGATATTGTATAATATGATATTGTATTATATGATATATTACTTAATTACATAATATTGTATCATATGATATGATACAATGTTGTATCAAATTATATTGTATCATATGATATGATACAATATCATACAATACATATTGTGATGTATTTTGTGATATGATATTGTATCATATAATACTATATTGTATCATATATTTTTAATGATATTGTATTATATGATCAAATACAATAATGTATAAAAGGATACAATGTTATATCATATGTTACAATATCATATTGCATCATTATTTATTACACTATTATATTGTATTATATGATATGTATTGTAAGTATTTTAGGATGCAATATTGGTTTTTATATTACTTTTTTTATTAACATTGTATCTTATAATATCGTATGAAATGAACATATGATTATCATACAATTTTTAATATATGATGTATGATATTGTTTGAAAACAGTATCTAGAATATCCAAGATCATTAACTATGATTTCTATTTAATATGATAAAGGTGGTCTCATAAAGATGATGCCTCATTAAGGTGATGCCTCGTCTCGGTGAGCTTTGTAATTGGTGATTACCTATGTTTATGTAATCACATTGACATCTCTATCCAAGAGTGTTCAAGTATCACGCCCCCTAATCATAATGAATCTTCTAGCCTTTCCTTTTGTGGTTCATGGGAGCATGAAGGTATTGTGCATTGCAGAAAAAATACACAACCATGAACAATCATACAAAGCATTTTACTGTTTACTTTACATCTCTTTTTTTAAATCTCTCTTAAAAGTATTTATGAAATGAGCAAAAGAACATTTTGATGACGGGAAAGCCAAATTCTTTCATATAATGTAGCTAAAAAATCAAAGATGGATCAGGAAGTAATGAATAATAGTTCACATGCGTTTAGCAAAGTCAATCAAAACTTTACAATGAGCCACCTTATAACAACGGTAAATATTATATATTATATGTATTTGGAAAGAAACCCACGAAATACTGCTATATAAATACGTAATGATTAGATCGTGATTCATTTCTGTCAGTAGCTTTATGAACACAATCGGATTTCTTATTTTTTACGATGTGCACCTGTGCAGAGATTTTAAGATTGACGAGATGCACCTTCTCCAGTCTGAGGCTTAGATTGTAGAGTTTCGAATTTCAGTTTCATCGCATGCAGTCGGTAATATACGTTTTTTGTAAGATGGAAATTCAAAGTTTGTGGTAAGACAGTTCATCTCTCTCTCTCTCTCTCTCTCTCTCTCTCTCTCTCTCTCTCTCTCTCTCTCTCTCTCTTTATTATGGAATTGTCTCCGTGAAGTCACATCCAGCTTTTTGCTTGGCGTAGCCAATTATTTATTGCACATACTCGGCAATTCTTACGTTTTTATCGCCCTCCCTCGTAGATTTGGTATTTTGAAGGTGACGTTAACTTTGGGCGACCATATCAAAATATCAAAATAATATACCAATATGTTGAGTATACCAAATACTTATTTCATTTTTCGAAACCCTAGATAGACAAACATTACATGAGAAACTTTATAATATTCTGTTGCTAGTTTTATGATCCACAAATTTGTTTCCTATCTATATCGGGCAATAGCTCTCCATGTCCTTCGTGGATCATACTGTGAGTGTACATGTTACATTAAAAGATTTCTAAACTTAACTATTTAACATTCTAATCAAATACAAGATTTGTTCGTTAAAGTTGGGTAGAATTTTAGTAGACAAAGCATATTTGCTATAATACCTGGATATACTTTTCCCAACTTCACGATAAAATTTTTACGTTAATTTTACACTTAAAATCTCATGGTAAAATACGTTTCCTTTCACAAATTTTTGATTCGTCGATCAGGTCCTAACGTAGCTGGCTTCGAGTCTTCTAACATTTTGGTAACCTTTTTACATTACACTATTATATGGTATGGATAATTGAAATTCAAGATGTTGTACAATGTACTTGTATTTCGGAAAAGAGATTGTGACTTCGAATTGCCGTTTTGATTAGAAATTCACTTTAATAAACGGACAACGTGAAATGAACTATATATACAGTCGTCTTGCACGAAACACCAGTAATATACGCATATTTACATTTATGCTGTCGTAGATCGTTGTTAATCCTGATATTATTTCTGTGCTAATTTTTAAACTCAATTACTATTTGATAAGGATGTTAAACACACACCCTCCTTTCCCACCCCTTAACCTGCAAAAAATTAATATCAAATGACCCAGATAGGCATTTTATTAAAAAGATGGCTAGGCACGTTCGGTTTGGAAAGGTGAATAGGTGTTTGAATTTCTCAGGTAAGCCTGTGTAGTATGTCTGCTAGCAATTTTTGATGTATTATCAGCTAACAAGTCTTGGGTACACAACGACATGATTGTGGCCGTTGTACAAATCTACCACTCAGTACCAGGGTAGTAACTGTCCGATAACCAGAATGGCGAAGAATGGGACCGCGGCCTTCAGCTCCCAGGGGGTGGGGACCGTGGACGTAGTGGTCATAGTGATCTACCTGGCCTTCTGTCTGGCCACAGGAATCTGGGTAACACTCTCTCTCTCTCTCTCTCTCTCTCTCTCTCTCTCTCTCTCTCTCAATTCATCAAATCCTTGCAACAGTGGTTATTCTATAAACGCACTCGCAAAATTTTCCTGACATCCTTTTTTTTAAACTTTCTACTAATGCCATAGTGACCCGGGTCTATATATATGTAGTATTGTTAGCAATGTGTTATTTCAGGCAACATGGAGGACCAACAGAGGCAGTATCAGTGGCTACTTTCTGGCGGGGAGAGAAATGCTCTGGTTTACTGTAAGCAAACCAAATAAAAATTGATGCTCATCAAGAAATTAAGTCAATATGTAAAAAGTTTAACAATAAATGACCAATGGCTTTTTTTCAATTTAAGATCGGAGCCTCGCTGTTCTCGAGCAACATTGGGAGCGGGAGTTTCGTGGGGTTGGCGGGGACAGGAGCAGCCTCGGGGATCGCCGTAGCCAGCTACGAGCTCAACGTAAGTCCTGTAGAAAGCCACCAAATGCTACCTAAAGCAACCCCAATGAAATGCTCTCTGTATTTTATAGAAGTATTTGTACATTTTTTGATTTGAAGATCAGTCCATTTTGACAAAGTTTGTAAGAGATGTACTTTTAATGCGACGCCATTCACGTAGCCTAAGTCTGCAATTTAGCATGATGATCTTGTTATATGCAGCGTTTTCACACAATGGTTGTTGCGTAAAAGCATGAATGCTTAACGATATGACGCGATCCTTACAATTAAACTTTTCAATGAATAACTAGAATGTAATAATCTGCATTATTTACATAAGAAAATCTAAAATATGGGTCATCTGAAGCGTTTATTTAGAACTTTAGCACCGTCAACTCCGTGTAAGGCGTACTGGGTAAATAGTGCCTTTCTGACTTAAATTGTAATGAGAACGGCAGGAAAAACGAGGTCTCGATAACATTTATTTACTTACCTAACATAGGTTATCTTAAAAAAGGATGATTGTAGACAGTAGACAAGACTGTTTACCTTATACTGTGCAACGGCAAGACAGGGACATACAAAATAATTTGTCTCTTTCTTTATGCATGTCTAATTTTGTGGAACTTCTGTGATAGTGTTATAGCGTTTAATTTATGTTTTCTTTACCTTGTCACTGTAAAACATTATCGATTTTTCTTGACTATAAATATAAATTGATTTGGAGTTACAGCTATGTAATCTTTGTAAGTGTTGAACTTCGATACCCATTAAAATGTCGAAGGAGAGGAGGCAGGGAACCAAGCAGGGAGTTTATGCACTTATAAAGATAGTGTAAAGCTGCATTTTTACGTTTACCTATACTATACTTCTAACCATTTGATTTTGTTCCTACAAATACAAACACTTTGTTAATATCATTTTTTTATTTATACACATACCCGGTATTGAATTCGACATTGAATTGCACGTTTGCTGGTATACCGGTATTCTGCGACCCCGTTTTTTTGTTTTGTTTTGTTTTTTGTGTAAATAACTGACAGCAATTAAGGAAGCTAGATTTTAAAGAACTTTTCTAATACATGTACTCGATTAAACAATGCATGATGTCGATTGGAATTGGAGAAAGTAACTTGAGTAAGTTTCTTGATAAAAGATGTAGCCTATACCAATGGTTTATCGATAACACCAAGCCTCCTGAACAAATTCATCTATCGCAGATTGAATAATAATAAATTTTCTTAAACATATTAAAGAAAAAAGTTCTACAATATATTATTAAAATATCTTTTAATATAACTTTATAGTATTGAGATGTTTTGTAAGACGCATCCCTACAATATTATGAGAGTATAGTTATTGTTTATCTCCCTTGTTCTCTCTGACAGGGTCTGTTCTGTCTGCTGATGCTGGGATGGCTCTTTGTTCCCGTCTACATCGCTAGCGGGGTAAGCTACATTACTGATATACTAGCTATATCTATATTGTAAGTATTATGTTACTTCTTTGAAATGACTGATTCCAGGCTTCGGGGCCACCAACGCTGAGATTTTTATATGTTGGTGGCCCCGAAGCCAGCGCTTTGTCAAGGTATGATCTTACATCTTCCTAATGTAAAATCAATTTCTTTACGCAATAATTCTCCACAAAATCTGTCTCAATACATAATTCCTTATAAAATCCAGTCTCAAATGACATGATTTACAATAAAACCAGTTTCGACACACAGGACTCATTACAGGTGTATATATATTAAGATGGCTGGACGGTCGTGGCCATTTTTAGACTGTATTGATCTCCTTTAGAAGAAGATCTTTGTATTAAAAAATACTCAAATTTATAAAAGCTGAAATATTTGGAATTTTTCTTTACTATAAAATAATAGTTTATAGCTAAAAAAACCATATCTTAAAATTTAAGGTAGATCTAATCGGTAATTTGTTGACCACCCGACCTCCTTAAGGTAGATCTAATCGGTAATTTGTTGATCACCCGACCTCCTTAAGTCTCACTACACTATTCCATACAGGTTTATAATTCTACTCTCAATTCACAATTTCTTACAGGTGTACACTCTACCTGAGTACCTGAAGAAGAGGTTCGGGGGTCAGCGGCTCCAGGTGTACATGTCCGTACTGGCTCTGCTGATCTACATCTTTACCAAAATATCAGTAAGGGAATAACAATAGAGAAAGTTATTATTTATTAATTATTTAATAAAGTGTAATATTTTACGGATATATGACATGGTCATTGCTACCTAAGTTTTGATTGGGTATTGAAGAAGATTTTGATAAAGAAAGATTGTGACAGAATGACTTCATCTTGCAGAGAGATCTTTGTATGACACTGACAAGGTTAATTTAAACACACTTGAAACTCAAAACATACAAAATGCATGCTGACGTTTTCCATATATACTTTAAACCTTCGATTATTTACTTATATATTGAAATACTACCTAATGTGTTTCTTAAAATGGTCTCCATGCACCGTGTATGTTGACAGGTGGACATGTACGCTGGAACCATCTTCATTCAACAGGCAATCGGCCTTGACATTTACGTGGGCGTGGTCATTTTGCTGGCGATCTCAGCCGTCTACACTGTATCAGGTATTCATGCAGTCCTTCACTAGGCCTCGATATCCCGGATTCCCAGTCTGGCTTTTCTATTGCGATATAATCCTATCAATACTTGTGTGTTGTATTTATATGTGTATCCTCTGTTTCTACATCTTTACTTTAGTCATCTTGTTGGTTATGTGTATCCTTTACTTTAGTCATCTTAAATACTAAATCGTAAAATAAGTTGTCTTTCTTACAAACTTACTTAACTACATCTAGTATAAGGGGCGGATAGAAACACGTTATACATAAGTTGACTCCCTTCTCTTTTGGTTATACATGTACCTATATTTTGCAACTAGTGTGGTTATTTTGACAGGTGGACTTAAAGCCGTCATCTACACAGACACCCTACAGACAGTCATAATGGTTGCCGGTGCTATCGTTCTCATGATAATAAGTAAGTTGTCCGACATCCACGCCCTCTTAGTCTTTAAGAAAGCTCTAGCCCTTATATATTCACCTTTATTTTCCAATCACTAGGCTTTGACAAAGTTGGAGGGATAGAGAAGGTGTACACACTGTACCCCCAGTCGGTGCCCACGCACCTGGTGAACGGCTCGGACTGTGGCCTCCCTCCCGCTGATGCCTTCCATCTCCTCCGTGACCCGGTCACAGGCTCCATCCCCTGGCCCGGGAACGTGGTCGGCATCACCATCCTCAGCTGCTGGTATTTTTGCTCCGACCAGGTATCGTGACAAAACCATTTGCGTCCCAGTTGGCTTTTTATAACTACTTTTATACTATTTTAACCTCACAAAACTTTTAACGTTTTCGATGCCAAAAAAAACCCCAACAAAAAACCCCCAAAACAAAACAAAACACTGTTGTATCATTTATCGATGTAAAAACGTTTTATTGTCTTTTTGAGAGTTTTAATTAAACCAATTAATTACTGTCGTTCCGTGTCTAACTCATCATGCCTGTTTTGTGTACGTTGAAGGTGCTGGTCCAACGGTCGTTGGCCGCCAAGAACATGCATCACGTGAAGGGAGGGTCCATTCTGGCGGCCTACCTGAAGATCCTGCCTCTGTTCACCACGGTGTTTCCCGGGATGATCAGCAGGATTCTATTCACAGGTTAGGGGTCTGCAGACTCTTAGAAAATTTTACGTGTTGCAACGGTGTAAGGAAACTACATATGTACTTCAAAGTACCCTCTCTGATCTTTTCATGAGCAATTTTTCAAATATCTTGATTTCCTTTCGGTAGTACCATGAACGTTGCATGCATTCTAATGATGCACATTGACTGACCTCTTTTGCAGATCAGGTGGGCTGTGTTGACCCGGAAGTGTGTAAAGCTGTCTGCGACAACGAGGCTGGATGTACAAACATCGCATACCCCAAACTAGTCGTTGAGCTTATGCCCGAAGGTACTTATATATTCTACGAGAATTGATATGAAATTTTGAGCTTTCTAATTACAGTTAAGACCGTTTTCGTGTCAAGTTAAGAAAAATAAAAGTACACGTATAGCTTTGTCTTCTTCAGGAACAACCTGAAATGGTAATCTAACAGTAAATTCACCACACCCTTGTCATACCTTGTCATAATTCCCTCACATTTTTTCAATGGAACAAATAAAATAAATCTAAACGTCCTTAAATTTAAATCGTTCAAAAGTGATATTTGCTCTCACAAGCATCACTCTGTTGTTGACTTCTATTGCTGATGTTTACTTCATCTGAAAAATATTAGTAAATCAGAAAAATTGTTTATCCCATTATAACATAGTTGTAACATAGAAAACGGGAAAGAGCAGAAAGCTTAGTATTTTTACTAAAAATGTTTATTTTATACTTATGGTAAGAAGCAAAACAAACTAAAAAGCTTTAAAATACTAGTAATCATACATAATAAACATATTAACAAAAGACATGCATAGCACAATACAATAATACACATAACAGAACACATACTATCGCCTATGCTATTTTTTCGGTCAACAAGATAATGGATATTACAAGCATGATAAAGACTTGACGTATAGCGACAAACAAACAACATTCCCGTCAAATTAACGGCATTGTGCATCATCGGAAGCCACAGGTCTAACCAATTCTCACAGCAAAACATGCAGGGATAGATATTATGCGAGCATGCAGGAAAAATATAGATGCATATCAGATTATGTAATGGAATAATTCAGAGTCACGTGATAAACAGTGGTTGCCGACCTTGTTTACAAAGACAACCAGAGCAAGTAAAAGTCGCAAACAAATCGGAATATTTTTTTCATCCTGTGTAGGGATATGACGCTTATTAATTCCAATCATATCATCATTAAATATAAGCAACGCAATACAAATGCTTTAAAAAAATCCATATGATGGTACATGTACTTTAACAGTTCTTCGTAAGAACTTTGGGATGAATTTTTAAAAATTTCTTTCTACATTGTACGTATAAAGTTACAGGTACGAAATACCACCTGTTCCTGCAAACAGTTCAAGTGGTTGGATATTTTCTAAAGATAAACTGGTCTCTAACAAGTACATGCATCGATATAATGACAATTATCTTAGCATTATAACCACTAAATTTTTACCATAAATGCAAAGACAGATACTGACGTTGAGGGTCGAGAAACGTATCACGGTTTACGAGGTATCAAACTCCTCAAAGTATCTGGCCGAGATGTAACATTGCAATACAAGCTCTTTTGTCTGTTGGATAAAAGAATATATTCACAATTGTTTTCATTAAGGAGTATGCATTGCCAATATCCATGTCAAATTTTATCCCTTGACCATGTAAATATGACGCGAAGCCAATAGATCTACCTTTTGCATTGTTTCGCTTTAGATCTATTGGTACATTTTGTAATTTCCAAATCTTTTGTCATAGAGTTGAAATGTTTTTTTTTAATGTTCAAACACTGTTAACTTTGTCAATCATAGTTGGTATCGATAACAACAGGTTTAAAGGGTCTGATGTTAGCGGCTATGATGGCGGCGCTGATGAGTTCTCTGACGTCAGTCTTCAACAGCGCGAGCACGCTCTTCACCATGGATATCTGGAAGCGCGTGCGCCCTGGATCCACCGAGGGGGAACTTTTGGTTGTGGGCAGGTGAGTATAATGAAGTCATATGATTTGAGGGTGTATCATTATCCTTTAATTTTACATGAAATAAAATTAAGATCGCCTCGAGTGTTGCTTCTATAATTGTAACAAGTGCCCATAGCTTTCAAGAAGTTCTTCTCTCCTTTTATTCCTCTTGAGAGATAAAACGTCTCTATAAAAGAATAGCGGGATATTCATTCACCATGTATAATCCTCCGAATACTACTTTATTCAAGGCCGGATTTAATTAGATCGATACGTGAATGATACCGAGGTTTGATTAACTTCTCAAGAAGTTATTAGGGCGAGAAGGTA
>WFKH01006014.1:58980610-58991216 GCA_016163765.1 Magallana hongkongensis | reverse complement strand
AAATGTGATCAGAAAAGCTCACTTGAGCTTTCAGCTCAGGTGAGCTAAAAATAGAAAATATCAAACACACGGTCGTCCGTCTTGTTTACAGACATCAAATTTAGATTTGAAAATTTTCAAACAATCAATTCATTCAGTTCAAATATGTTTTGTTTACAGGCAAATCAGTAAAGAAGAGGGTGCAGCATTAGCGACAGAGTTTGAATGTCTTTTTTTTGAGACAACGGCAGCAGAGGAATTTGAATATGTTGAGGACATCTTTCACGGTCTTGTGCACGAGATTCAGCGAGAACGAGGCGAGAAACACATTCACTTTCAGCCTCTATTTATTACAGAGGAAAAGTTTCAGAGTGCTCAGAGAGGCGGACGGCCGAAGTCTCCTCGGTCTCCTGCGGACCGGAAGGACGATAAAACCGGAAGCAAGAAAAATAGTTCCAGTTTCAAATTATTTAACAAAAGCTTTAAAATCTTTAATTGATTGTTATTGTTTTAACTTTGATAAGTTTGGTATTTATTTATGTGGCAAATGGTATAAGCAAATACTGCAGAACGGATATAGGTACATGAACGTGTACACTGTTTTTATATTTTGTAAAGATACCATTTCCAAGAGTACTTTTTGTATCAAAGATATATTTGGTACCTTGGCACCTCTAAGAATTTGCAATATATGTTCACACATGAAATTGTTACATGTTTTATTGTCACTGAGCTGGATATATTTGTAATAATCATCTGACTAGTGTTATTACATTTTTGAAATCCTTGTCAAATTCGATAGGAGGGTATATGATTAAATATTTGTCTAATTGTGCATGTTGATTTAATTTATTCATCAAACAGATATAATTTCAAAGTATTTACAAAGCTACATACAATATAATTTTGCATTCAGTATTACATTGTTTTCTTTTTTGAATTACATCTTGAGAAATTGTGTATTGTCAATAATTACGATTGTAAATGTTCTATTAAGAACATCTTTTAGTGCTTACTATAAGTACTAATGTCTTAATTGTTTTTCACGTGCTCTCATCATAACAACTTTGTACTCAATACTTTTTCACGTCCCAAGTTTATTCATTAGTTTACTCCATTCTCTCATATAGTCCAGGGGGTGCTCTTTTAGATGTGCCGCGTGTATAGATTTCTTCCAGGAGACCGACGTCACGTCCAGCTCTTTCTCTTTCCACTTGGTTATCTCTTTCGTGACGTACGTGGCATCACACATAGGGTCGTTCTTTGAGAAGAAGACCAGGGTAGGAACCTTCACCACACTCCCCCAGAAATGGTCCACCATTTGGTCGTATACGTCTGTCGTTTTTTTCTTTGTGAGCTTGAAGAACGAGTCCATTAGCACGTGTAACGGTTTCCTGAGGGGTCGTGGAACAGATAAGCTTTCGCAGATTCCAGTAACCATGTGGTCGTAGCTTCCCGCCACTACACTGTCAAAAATCTGGCCCCGGATGTTCTCTCGAATATGCCAAACTCCCTGCTTTGACTACTAGAGATCATGGAACACGTCGTGAAATTGTAAGCACCAATGGAGAAGGCATGGACGATGTATTTGTCTTCCTTTGGATTCCGCTTGTTTTTCAGAAAAGCCAGGATCTCTTGCGATAGCTTTACAGACACTGGCGGCCAAACAAAGGAAGCCATATGCCCCTTTATTGTCAGAACATCAAATCCAAGCTCATGGTAAAGCATGCAGTACTTGTCAACAGCCTTAGCATTTGGATATAACCATTCATAGAACAAAACAAGGTCACGTGGTTTCCTCTCCGGAGATTGGACCACAGACCGTAAGGTGAGTTGTTTGCTGAGACGATTTTTATGAACTTGAACTTCCGATGTGGCTTTGGTGGTGCTCGAAAGGTGAGCACAGCCGCGAATTCGTGAAACACGTGACATCGCTCCCCTCAAAAGGAGAACCATTTTGGTGTGGTAGTCTCAGTTCCGTTGTAATCAAATCATGGTCCGTTGCACTAAGTTCTGGTACACTGTATCAATACAATATACATATTGCTGTAGAAATAAAAAAAAAAGAAGTATATGTACATGTATTTTAATGCACATCTTTGAGACATCCCAAATCTTAGCTTATACTACAAGTCTACAAGACACAATAAATTATATTCCAAAAGAAGATTGGCCTCCTAAAAGAAAAATTCAGGTATCTATTATCATAGGAATATGAAAAGGGTCATTCCCCTGCCTCCACTTGGCACCCAGGGTGGGAATGAAACATTCCATATCCTTAAAGCACATCTGCAAGACATCAAAATGTGTCAGTTCCAAAACATAATTATATTGGCTCCTGTTTAAGAGATAAGAGAAGTTCTGGCAACGCATTATCTTACAGAAAGTCGTCATATTTGGCACCTAATAGGCGCGAAAGTTAATCAAAGTACTGAAGTACTGACGGGAGTTGATTTTATCGATTATTATTTATTTTAGAATCAACGATATGTTATTTAGCATGACAAGTAATTTCTAATCTCTATTTGAATTACGTACATTTTTATAATATGAATATCGGACTTTTCCGACAAGAATTTCGAGAAAACCCCATATGAATCATGTTGTGTAATATTTAAAGATATAATTAATTCCATCAAACTATGTATCAGTAATCGAAATATTTCTAGAAATTGTACACATGTCTGGATTCAAGCAATATTGAACTCTAGTATCGTTCAACCAGACGCTCGGCTGTCTCCGTTTATCTCCGACTACCAAGAGAGACTCTCTGTTTGTCGGAGATTTACGGAGACAGCCGAGCGTCTGGTTGAACGCTCTGGCGTAGGAATACATACGACTACAAAAAATATCTAAATTGTTCGTACTATTTAAAATCTGACTATTTTCAAGGTATTTATAAATACGTTTTCTTGAAAAACAATGGTTCAGCATACATTACACCGAATTTATCAATTATTTCAAGAACTAACTTTTGTCAGCGGTGATGATTTGTGCTTAGGTCAAAACACTGTTTCACTTTCGTTTTGCCAGAGTAAACTGCATAGGAGAGTTGATTAAAATCAACTCCCAAAAATCTTTTGGACACCGCAAAACATCAATCTACGACTTATGAAAACACAAGGAATGTTTACAGAAAAAACGGACGGATCAGGATAAGTGCATAGTCAAACCTTTTCTCAGAAAGTTTTAATTGGTGTAATTATAATGGTCGGATACAATAAATAATACATCAATTTTTATCTCTTTACAATTTCTTGCCTTTTAATTGTTAAGAATAGGAAAGACTTTGGATTACAGTAGAGTTGTCTTTCTTTCCCGTCCGTCAATAATTTTAGACTTTAGACTTTAAAAATAGATCAATTTCTGAACACTCAGAACAGTGCTACACGTGTATGTCATTCTGCAAGAGTATTATATTAAGGTGTTTGCTATTTCAAGAAATACTAGTATGCGTTAAGATATAAAATCATATCTGTACACCTCTTACCTCTAATAAATACACACCCCTATGTCGCGAAAATGAAAGTAGATAATAAGTTAAGTTGCACTTGAACATATTCAACTTTATTGTGTCAATTTTTAAAATATCTCTCTCTCTCTCTCTCTCTCTCTCTCTCCATATAGGCTAATGTTGAGAATGCACAATCGGTAATTAAATTTAATTCATTAATATTAAACTGTAATGTCATGCGGTTGGTCTGTTACAAGCGAGACATTTGACTCATAATTCTTTTTAATAATGTAAACGGGACTCGTTCCATGATTTTTGTTTTTTACTAAGGTTATATAAATATTGGTAAGAGTTCATTTGAAATTTTTTTTTGTTCTCCCAAAAATTACTAACGTACATAAAAAAAAAAAGGTTTTAAGTGTTTGACACTATAGTATTTGTTTGAAATATGAATGGTTTTTATTTCTCAGTAAAATATTAAACAAAAACATTGCACGTACGTTGTTTAAAAAATGAAATAATTAAGAAAATATCTAATAGTATGAACTCGACAGCTAACTTTAAAATTCTGGTAAATGTATAAGAAATACAACAGAATAATAATAAAAATAAAGAGCAACGCGCGTAAGGCGTTTAAATATCCCCCACTCGGAGTAATGAAGAAATATTTTTAAATATAGACATCATTGTTTATATAATAAAATTTCATTATGCAATAACATGTATGAAAAATGCGCATATTACAGATAAAGAATTCAATATAATAGCAAGATCGTGATAAATTCACAAATTCTTAATAACTTATAGTGCTGAATTGCAAATTTTAGCCTCGAAGGTGTTCAAACCTTACTTTACATTTTCCTAAAATTTCTACACTTGCGCTTCCTTTTTAGTTAAACATTTATTTTTATGATAATGGGGTTTATTTTGGAAAATACTGATTTAAAATCTATAGATAACGACCAAAGATACATGATGTAACGTTTATATCGAATGTACCGAGATTGCATGGGATCAAGCTGTAAATTTAGAAATAAAGAAGAAAAGAAGCATAGATATATTTTTGTTTTTACACTAGAGAGGTATATTTTTTACGTTTAAAATCCCACTTAATTAAATTTTAGATTTTCTTCATATTTTAATATAAGTACACGTCGCTCTAACACTCGGGAGATTTGACAGGCCTTGAACGCACATACTGTGGAATCATCATTGTTCGTGGGGACCAATGTTCGTGGCTTGCCCACGATTTTACATCCCCACGAACGTATATACAAGCATTTGTTTGATATTTATTAAAATTATCCAGAACTTGTTACCAACGAAATTACGTCCCCAGGAACCAGGAAAATTTTGGCTACCCACGAACATTGACCCCCACCAATTAAATTGATTCCGCAGTATTCTTTCAATTCTTTCAATTGTTTCGCACATCGAGACCTTTATTTTAATTTTCATGTAAATAACTGACGAAGAAATATTGGTGACCCCTTTTGTAAAATACAGTTTCTAGCCTATACATTACGAATCATTCTTCTTTTTTGTATTTGGGTTCACCTAACATATATCTTAAATTAATTGATATATCTGATACAGTACTCCAAATTAGTGTTTTTCTACCATTAACAAATAAAAACGAGTGCATTTTTAGGAAATACGGTTATTCCAAATCCGTGTTTGATTGACCAGATATCTCCATATTGTTTTAACGTGTTTGTGAGAGCAGGGATTCCCGGATGCAATAAATGTAAAAGATCTTTTATGTATTACTATAGAAGGATTACCGATCTAGCTGTGTCCGAGGCTGAACCGGTGATTTGTAATTGTTTTGAATTGTGTGTTTTTGTTTCCAAAGGAAGCGATAAAAACTCCACCAACGGTGCTACAAATGGAATTATTCTATATCCATTAATGCTTTTAGTTCTTAAGTATCCCATTGAAGGTTCGTATCCCGCGCCTGATGTTTTCAATTTAATCCGATTGTGATTGCTGCCAAAGAAACGAGATTAAGAGAATCCCCGTGTGTTTTAGCTTGGACAGTGATCGTCACTTGTTAACATTTAATGCAATTTTTTTACCAGAATCCATGAGAAGTTGTTTTATTGATAATTATTTGATGTTGAATTTTTATCTAATATGTATATTTTTTTTGATTTGCTATAATATAGACGGTAATTTTTTCTGTGTCTTGTTAAAAGAGAATCGTTTTTCAATGAAAAAAGACCACATTTGTGTATAGACTATCCACAGTGTATTGACAAAAAGCTATAAGTTAGGTTGATTCAACTGAACGAATTAACAACAACTACTACAAAATAGAAAAATAAGGCCACACAAATATTACTATCATTTTTTAAATTTCGTCATCTAACAATCAAGAAGCTGGGAGTTGGGATGGGGCGGGGGTGGGGGGGGGGGGGGGGGGGGGGGGGGTCATCAGAAAGAAATAATCCGATTTTTATGTTTTTAAAACTAATGCACATATTGATCCTAGCTCTTATATAACGGTTACTTCAGTAAAGAGAACTAATCCCTATGGAATCAATATCGATTGATATTTAATTATTTTAATTCCATCTCTATCTAAATGGATTACATTTATAATTCAAGACTTTATCTCGATCATCAAAACAAGCTTGTGTAAGATCGTGATCAGACACTTCAGAGTGCAGCCATTACTAAGTGATACTCTGATTTTATAACCATTTTATAAGACACTCTAATGATATTCAATAAGTGAAGATACTAGTAATAAGAAAGGTAAATTTTGAAAATTGAAAATCAGCTTTAAAAAGAACTTTACCGGTATATTGAACCAATGTAAACAAAAACATGGCACTAGCCTTGTTTACATAACAAAGAATTGTAAGCTCTGTATCTTGCTTATAACTCTACGACTGGCTCTCAAATTTTGGTTAATCATTAGAAATGCATTACTTAAGAATTGTAAACAATAAAAATAGAATAATAAAATTTGACAAAATTTGACCATGCCCCTTTATGGTGATGATAAGGATGTGTTATTGAAGAAATCTGCATATAAATGAAAGTTACAAAAGTGTTCTTTTTGTAAATATTTTGTTCATCTACTGGAAATTTATTTAGCTTATACTACTAAAAAAGTCAATCGTAGGTGGTGGCGATTTTCTATCTTATTAGAATTATTTTTTAAAAATGTATTTACCATCCTGAAGAACATATGGAGTAAGTCATTATGGTCCTTTTCTTCTGTAAAGTAAGTCAGTCAAATTTTTCTCCCTTATAATTCAAAGACCATAAAATCGTCTAGCAATGCAATCATTTTTACCATATACAAATGTACATCAAATGTTCACTGCGTTACTGTATTCTAGTATTTTAAAGAAGGGAAGATCCCAATCCCAGCTACATCTCTGCAGCAAATCAAACTGATAGTACTACATTGGTAATTACATGTGATCAGTTCACTAAAAGTAGTACCCAACAGAAACACACAATGTTTCCTAAAATTCCTTTTTATTAAACGTAAATTTTGTTCCAAACACAAAACCTCATTCTTTGTAAAATACCGAATATATTACAGAAACACACCCTTACAATTTTAGTCATATTGTTTCATATACAATATATTCAATGATTGTTAAAACGCATTCAAGATATCTAAAATATTGGATGTCTCAATCTTTGCAGAACAAGACAAATGTTAAAATTTTTAGAAAACCCCTTAGTTAGTATTTATAATGATTTTATTATTTATTCATTTCCCAAGGGTTTTAAAAGAAGATATTTGTCAAATACAATTGAAATGAGAAATGGTTGTAATATTGTAAAACATAAGTCATACGTTATAAACAAATATTTTTTTTATTTATGTATACCAGAAAGAACTATTAAAATAGTGACATAATTAGCTGCAGCTCCCGGTCTGAAAAAAAATATCGTATGGACAGCTTTGACATAATTTGACCGCCCACTACATGTAACTTCAAAGAACAAAGAAACAGAAAAAATATATAAGGGGTTGAGGGGCGTTACCCTATTCTTTAGACCGTAATATGATTAATGTAAACTATCGTGTGTTGTTAAAAAAAAAAACCCCGAAAGCTTTGAATGCTTGCAATATTGAAATGTCAAGCCCGGAATAATTGAGGTAGATCAAAGGATTACAGGCAATCAGATATCGGGCTATCCGTCTGAAGGAAGAATTGAACCAAAATATTGGGAGAAAAACCTGAAACGTTTATTCTCTATTCTTTGTACTTGTAATTGATGTCATAAAATTCCAGGAACAATGAATCGATACATCATTTACTTTAATTGAAATCCCAATCAGGTTTGGAATATCATCATTTCTTCTGAAAAGACCAAAGACATGCTGTCTATTGAAGTTTAATTTTCTAGGAATTTGTGGCTGACAAAGACTTTCAAGACTACTGTAGAAAATTGCATGTCTTTGGATCCAACGGTTTATACGGTCGGGTTGTAATCGCGATTTGAGATCATCTACAGGCTATTTACAGAAGAAGGAAAATAGGCAGAATTTTGACAGATCCAAGAACGCACTGATTAACTTCCGGTTTCCAAAGAGACGCCATGTTTGATTGCTTTGAATGACATTTTATGTACATGTACATTGTACCTGAATGTCGAGAAAGAGTGATAAAAAATAGATACATACACAAACACGAACTTATTTTCCAGAATTGAAATTAATGTACGTTTGGAAATTTAAATTAATTTAAAAAAAAAAAAGGATTGTATGATTAATGATAATTTGAGGAATAACAAATGGTCTTATTCACAAATTTTGATATTCTGAATGATTTATTAACATTTCTCAACTTCACTTCATTTTAAAAAAAATTCAAAGAGTCGAAGTGCCCTGATCATATACTGATTCTAAAAGCTTAAATGAGATCACTTTAGTATT
Organism: Magallana hongkongensis; assembly: GCA_016163765.1. Classification (NCBI taxonomy): domain Eukaryota; kingdom Metazoa; phylum Mollusca; class Bivalvia; order Ostreida; family Ostreidae; genus Magallana; species Magallana hongkongensis. The sequence continues at coordinate 58,982,874 of WFKH01006014.1, read as the reverse complement.
GTTGCTCTGAATAAACATCGTCGCTTTTTATGAGTGAATGAACTTGCTTATTAAATATACAATTTTAACTCTTATTGGGTGGTAAACATAGTTGTCAAATCCACTGTATACAGACCTGTCTACTTGTATTTTGAAATGCCTTTTGTATGTAATAATGCGGAATTCGTTGTTAGAATTTTTCCTTTTCCTGCTGCAATATAGGAGAATTTCTATTAATATAAATAATTATAGCAACTGCTTTCCATTTTTTATGATTCGGACGATTACATGTACGTATGTGTACGGAATTTTATTAGATTCTGATTATCAGTTCTTTACATTTTAACCTTATATACAAGGAAGCCAGAACAGAATAGCCCAAAGCCAACGTTCATATTCATAAATAGACTTTGAGTACACAAATTATCAATATTTGGCGAAATGAGATCTCCTCCAGTTTGTTTGTGATGCAATGACTGCAACTCAATGCGCGTGATTACGAGGTCTAGGGCAGATCAAGCATACAGCGGCAGGTGGCAAGGGGACTATTCATTATACATCATAGGTAACTTATCGGAGATTAATGAAGTAAACGGTAGAGCCGATGAATTACTGGTAGGGCGGGAGAGCCAGGTATCCGTAGATCAATAACTGATTCAGCATGGACAATTGTGTAGACAACATTCGTGGTCACAGGAACAACCGAAGCTGAACGTGAAGCGGAGCGGTCTCGGACACGCTAGCTGCTGAGGGAGATACCTGGAGATACCTGGACAGGAGCGGGCCCCCCACAGGTAAATCAGACGATTATGTTAACCTTGTAACTAATATATTGGACTGAGAAAAATTACTGTTAAATCCTTCCATCCTCATAATAATTTTTGCATGGGATTTGATAAAATAAATGAAAAATAAATAAAAAATCTCGCTCAAGATCTAGATTACTGGAATCTATTGTTATATAAAATACATATTTACACGTGAAATATGACATATTGGGAAATTGTTTTTATTTTACTGTCTTATCATATTTCAAAACGATTTATATAAAACAGTTTATTGAGAAAATTATATATTATTCATTGGGGAAACTAACAGTTATCTTATACATATAATGAATAATGTATAGGTATACCCGAACTCCGGCATGGTTTTGTATTTATAAAACAATAAAATATGACGATGTTGGGTTTTTTTGTCAGTATGAATTTTTAATGACGATCGCACTGACTACAATGATATTACATAGATTGTTACGTCTAATGACTCTGATCAAGTTTCGTGTTCACTTTCAACTGATCAGGTTGGATCGTCCGCCATGCGTGATTTGGCGCTCTCTCGGAGGCTTGGGTCCCCGTTTCCTTTCCCGTCGTTCATTAGAATCTCTGAGACAACGCTGAATGTGGATAATTAGTGGTTTTACAGCAGAAATACAATAGTTTCCTTGCGTGAAGAGATGTGCTTTATCTCATGAAATGTCTTGTTAAGTTTCTAAGCATATACAGGCATAAATCAATCTGTGTGCCTTCGATGTATCACGGACAAGGAAAATCTTTTTGCCATCCATTCAAGTGTATTTAAACAGCAGTAACAAAAATATGTATTTTGAGATCGATCGTCTACTGATTAGGAAATTCATAAACGTTTGTCAAAGTTCAAACAAAAACATGCTTACAACTTTCAAAGAATTTGATTTTCCGTAGTAATTAAATACCACTTCAAAAGCGGTGTTTGATCGTGACCCAGCCCATTCATTAACACTGTTCGATTAAATATTTTGGCAGGGCACAAATTTCGTCTTGATAGAATTATTTTAAAAAACGTACATCGATTCTCAGACCAACATAACGATTTTGATTGTTTAAATTGGTCCATTGTTGTCGTGATAGATTGATGTCTCAGAAGATGCCACTTTTTTCTTATTGATTGGGAGAAAACAACAGGAGGAAAAACACGAGTATATGGCTCAAAGTGTGCTTGGTAATTTCTTGACTTTTATTTATGGAGCAATTTGTAAATGTAATATAAAGATACGATTGATAGAGATCAGAAAGACCGTCTAATTCCGCCTATCAGCACGAGCCGTGGATCTGTTGTAGAGAGGGAATCGATTTCACTAAAACACGCTGATTGCATAATAGGGTCCATTTTGGCGGTTGAGGTGATATACAGACAGAGCCCATGTAGATAGGACCAGTCAGACAGAGCCCATGTAGATAGGACCAGTCAGACAGAGCCCATGTAGATAGGACCAGTCAGACAGAGCCCATGTAGATAGGACCAGT